>CM038792.1:209386657-209580224 GCA_021764765.1 Vicia sativa | reverse complement strand
AATCGCAACCCCAATCAATACTCTATGCACATGGCGAAATGTTAATAGACTCTGGCTGGGGATTCGAATACCTAAGTACTAGATGGATATTCTGGTTATAATCAGTTTTTATTCTTTGAAGAAGATGTTGCTAAGGCGGCATTTAGCTGCCGAGAGCCTTAAGCCTGCCTATGAATGGGTAGTGATACTTTAGTTTAAAAAATGCTAGAGCAACTTACCAAGAGCAATGAATTCCATTTCCATGATTTTATTGAGACATTTATGCATGTGTATATTGATGATATAGTCATCAAATCTATATCTAGAAACCCATTTGCATCATTTGAGCCAATCATTGAAAGAATGAGAAAACAGCTTAAAATATGAACCCCTTAAATGTGCATTTTGTACTTGATGCGGAGATTTCACGGGCTTTGTGGTTCATAAGAAGGAATGAAATCAACGAATAAGACCAAAGCCATCATGGAAACTAAGCACCCACATCGAAGGGGCTGCCAATCTCTGCCGGGAAGATTAACTTTCTCGGAAGATTCATTTGAATCTAAGTGGAAGGACTCAAGCTTTCTCTCCACTACTTAAGCTTAAAACAAGGCCAAGCCTTGGGGTGGAGCAAGCACATCGAGGGCCTTTGACAAGATTAAAGGATATCTTTCACCTCCTATCTTGTCTCCACCTTCATGGGGAAAGCCCGTGAGATTGTACATATTTGCTTGAATTTACTATAGGTAGTATGTTAGCACAAGAAGATAGTAATGTCGAAAGAGCCATATATTATTTAAGTAGGGTGTTGAACGATGCAGAAACTAGATATAGAAACATAGAAAAGTTATGTCTTTGTTTATACTTTTCTTGTATGAAACTTAAGTATTATATAAAGCCTATTGATGTTTATGTTTCGTCTCATTTCGATGTTATCAAACACATGCTTTCAAAACCAATAATGCATAGCGAGTTGGTAAATGGGCTCTAACCTTGACAGAATATTCTTTGACTTTCATGCCTTTAAGAGCATGAAAGGTCATAATTACAATTTCATTGTGGACCATTCCTTTGGTGAAAAACTGTCATGGGTTACGTCAGTAACCTGCAATTATATTTTGATGGTTCGACCCACAAGGAGGCGATGGTGTTGGAGTTCTCATAATTTCTCTGAAGGAATTCCAACAAAATTCAAGTATAAGTTAGATGGCCCCGTTGCTTTCGAACAAATACGTCTGGCGCTCATTGTTGGACTTGAAGCTTTGTTTGAATTGGGGAACAGTCGAAATTAAAGGTGATTCAGAGTTAGTGGTCAAGGATAACAAAGGAATATAAATGCATAAAGGAAAATCTGATGACATACTTTGTCATAGTTAATAGGCTACTCAAGAAATTCGAATACATGGACATTCAACATATACCCAGAATAGAAAATCAAGAAGCAAATGACTTAGCACAATTGGCTTCAGGGTACAAAGTGTCTGCCAAAAACTTTGAGGATTTGGTCGAAATAAGAGGTAGGGTCATGGCTACTAGACTCATACCATCAGATTTGGAAAATATTAAATTAGGTTGTGGTGATAAAAGATGGATTAGTAGCCATAAATACCTTATGGAACATGATTGGAAGTCCTTTAGTAGCGTATTAGAATCCAACTTTAAGTGTTGACAGGAAAATAAAATATAGAGCATTATCATATGTCCTTATGGGAAATGAATTGTTCAAAAAGACCCAAGAAGGCGTATTACTTAAATGCTTAGGAGAAAGTGAGGCATATTTAGCATTATCAGAAGTCCACAATGGGGCATGTGGGGCACATCAAGCAGGCCATAAAATGAAATGGTTGCTATTTTGATATGGGATGTACTGGCCCAGTATGCTCAAGGATTGTATAGATTTTGCTAAAGGTGTGAAAATGCAGGCATGCAGGGGATTCAACATGCTCTGCAAGTGAGTTGCATTCGATCATTAAACCATGGCCCTTTAGAGGATGGGCATTAGATTTAATAGGATAAATCAATCCTGCTTCATCCAAAGGTCAGAAATATATCTTGGTGGGAATAGACTACTTTACCAAGTGGATCGAAGCAATACCGTTAATAGCTGTAGATCAGAGGCTATTATTGAATGCATACATAAACAAATTATCTATAGGTTCAAATTGCCGAGCATCACCACGCAGACCAAGGTTACGTGTTTCTAGGTAAAAAGATGCAAGAATTTGCCCAAGAAATGGGGTTTAAATTGCTAACATCAACACCTATACTCGAAACAAATGGTCGGTCGAAGCGACAATAAAGTAATAATAGGTTTGATAAAGAAACATGTTGGTAAAAAACCAAGAAATTGGCATAAGACTTTAGACCAAATACTATGGGCCTGTAGAACATCTCTAAAGGGCTACTAACACCACACCTTTCCAACTAACATTTGGTCATGATGGGTCTTACTTACGGTGAAATTCATCTACAATCGGTTAATTCAAAGACAAAATGAAATCCCATCTTCTTTATATTGGGAAATGATGATGAATGAGTTAGTTGAATTGGATGAAGTTAGGTTGCATGCATTGGAAATCTGATGAGGCAAAAGGAAAGAGTAGAGGGCATATAACAAAGGGTGAAAAGTAAAACATTCAGTACTAATGACTTAGTTTGGAAAGTTATATTGCCCATGGACAAGAAGAATAAAGCATTAGGTAAGTGGTCACCTCATTGGGAAGGACCTTTCGAATAGTAAAACATTTTCAAACAATGCATATGAGATTGAAGAAGTAAATGATAATAAATGAATCTTAAGGGTAAATGGGAAATATTTAAATATAAATATACGCTGAGGAGATTCGAATAATAATAAGCGTAATCGAAACATAGTGAAGTTATGCCAAAATGGTAAATTAAAATTGCCAAAAATGGCATTGTTTGGGTATTCTGATTAAAAGTCAAATTAATATTCCAAGCAAAATAAGCAGACAATCTTTAGAAATGAGTATTGTTCCTTGTCGATCGAAAATACTCGATAAGACTCAAGCCTTTGTTGGTGGCGCTTGGCTCCTTCTAGGATAGCGACTTCACCCTTAAATTCTTTCATTGCTTCCGTCTCGCAAGTCCTTTATTAAGGGCTCTTGAATCGATTGCCAAAGTGTTGGTTTCATATGCCATCATTGTTGTTGGGCCTCCTTAATTTTACTTTGAAGTTCTTGAATCTGTTTCTCGAGAAGAATGGATTGAGCTCGAGCTCATAATCGACTTTAGCTTGCTTGATATGCATGGCGTGCTCTTCAACTTCTTTAGAAAGCTTGAGCATGCTCATAGCGTCCATTGCAGCTCGCTTCTCTTGAACTTTATTGGTGGCAGATTCATCTTGGAGGAGACACCGATCCGTTGTCTATCAAAGATTGAAGTTCGAGCAGGATGGTGCTAACTTCCAAAAGAGCGAGCCAGTGGTCGACTTGATTAAGAAGTCCCTTCATAATAAAGCGGTACTATCTTTCTTGAGTACTTGAATAGATCCACATCAAGGATTGTCTACCTAATCTTGTGAAGAGTACAACCCTATCATCGGAAGGTTGAATCGGTAGTCAAACCCGGCCTGACCTTAGGAAGAGGTGTCTCTCTGACTAGCTTAGCCTTCATATACCAATAGGGTCATTTCGTTTTAAGAGGCTAACTCCTCTTGATTTGTTTGACCTTGGGAAGATTAGGAAGTTCCATGCGCCGTGGAGTAACATCCATTTCGACTTCCATTGGCTCATTGGTAGGAACACCATCACCTTCATTATTTTCCTCATCATCATCTTCGTCATCACCAACCGGGTCCACCACTTGATGTCACCATCTTCATTCTTTGGGAGCTTGGACTCATTCCTTCCTCGAATCACCTTGAGCCTCTTCTCCTCTTTCGTCCTTAGATCCTTCCTCACTAGAATCTTGGCTCTCTTGAGAAGGGCAAGCCTTTTCTTCTTCACCTTGGGTGACCTTTTTCACTTTCTTGAGTCTTGAGAGGAGATTTTGGATGAGAAATCTCACGAGGCACTCGCAAAATCTTCACGTTGTTTCGTTTGTCTCTTTGAGAGGGTGAAGTGCCTTGGTCTTGGGTTGCTGGGAGCTCCAGTCGGAACCGCCATATTGGGATCCTTTGTTGCAGTTACTTGAATCCCCATGAGGAGAAGAATGGATTGGGCAGTGCTTTGGATGGAGGTCGAGTGGTAAATCTGGAGTTGAATCATCCTACACAAATAAAGAAAGATTAGAAACTTGCACTAAGGTGCGAATAACTATCTTTGATATAAAAAATTTGAATTCAATTCACGTGGATTATACGAAGAGATATTGTTGTCTATATGTTCCAACACTCGTTGGAAATTGAAGGTGGATTTTGGATTTTGGTAAGGAGCAACATCCACAGGATCAAGTCGAGGCGTTAGTGTTCTTTGAAACATCTTTCTTACGCTTTTCTTCAAAGCCGTTGGGAACTTCCCCGACCTTGGGATCTTTCAGTGGTACTAGGCTTTCGCTTCTTTGGAGTGGTTGGTGGGGGTTTATTAGTGCGAAAGGTGCAAACATAAGATTAGACTTCAATCATAAATTCAAGTCGATCGAAATACCAAAATAAACGATTCGTTTGGGTCGAACAATTGTTGGAGTTGGAGAAATTGTTGGAGTTGGAGCGATGGTTGTTGTTGTTGTTGTTGTTGTCTCGGGTAATTGTTGGAACTTTTGGGGCACATTGTCATTAGTTTCGATAGTTGGTTGGGAACTACTTCCTTCCTTGGTCTTGACGCAACAATCTTTATTCTAATGGTGAAAATCGAAACAATTAAGGCGAAATGTTAAAATAAAGAGTAAAAATTATTTGGGGATTTCCCAAGCCTTCGCTGCGCCTTCATTGAAAGAATCGACATGGCGGAAGGTCATAGCGAAGATGCCACAGGAAATATGGAGCCGATCGAGCCCATATCACAGTCTCGGATGGCTTTAGTTTCCTTTGAGATTTGTATTTGAACATCTCTTTGCAAGTCAACCACCAAGGGTATGGAAACCAAGCGAGCCTACGAGGTAGGTAATCTAGGAAACTTAGGTGGATGCATTTGATGCCAACCTATACCTATCCTCGGTGGCGACCACAGAAGTGCGAACTTAGAGACTTTTCTTTAAATTTTCCTTCAAGGTTTGGGCGCTCGATATCACAGTGGTTTGCAAGCGTGTGGGATCATAAGTTGTTTCAAAGTAATTGAAAGCTTTAATCTCTTGAGCATGAGTGAACATACCTTTCTTTTTGTGCACACATCGAGCATTGACGGTTAGTTTCTTTTGGATGGTGAGTATCAAACATATAAGGCCGTGAATTTAGTCCACCGATCCGAAAACCCTTTGATGAAAAATGAGTTGGTTCAAAAGAAATTAATTGACGGGCAAACTCTTGATATTGTTCTGCTGCGGTTTAGCTTCTACGGCCTTGAAAGTTCGGCCGAAGGTAATAGCGCTTTGGGTTTGAAAAAGGGTTCGAGGAATTAAGCGACATAAACCGAATGTCTTGAAAATTGGGTTGGTAGGAAAAGCGAAGGATTTGGTTCTTGGTTGGAGTGATTCTTGAAGAGTAGTCTTGGGAGCAAGATAGCTTTCGGATATCTTGGAGTTCTTTACTCTTAGCAGACCTCCGAAAGGGACATGGTGAACCATGACGGTCCATGAGTCCTCGAGCGAAAGGTGCCATAGTCTCTTCAAACTTATGCCTTTTGGAGAAGATCATGATGTATTGTGAAAATCGAACTTGGAAATCAGCCTTATCATCATTTGGTCGATCTCCTCGACCTTGTGCCTTGACATTTCGATCCGCTACCTCTGGATCTTGCTCTACAATGGTATCAGCGATTGGATAACGAAGATTCAAACATGGCATTAAGCCATAGTTGGAGTAACGAGAAAGGACCCACTAGCAAAATGTTTTAGGGTGTGAGATTTGGGACTCGAAACGGTGATCTCAAACTTTCATAGAGATCAGCAGTAGAGCTCCTCAAACCAATTCTCCTATTTTCATGTAGATCTCTAGCTAGAGGAATAAACCTCACGGCTACTTGTAGTGACCTCTTGCAAAATACATATCTCGATAACCAAAGGGTGAGGAAGGCAATATGCTCCACATCCGATACACTATCACCTTCGATGTGATAATGGTGATAAACTTTGAGAAGTGGCTAACTTGATGTCAAGTCAATGATGCTTGAATGTTCTTGATCGAGGATATATGTCTCTCCTACTGGTGATAATCCTGTGATAGCTGCTATATCGAAGAATGTGGGTGTGATCATTCCTCCAGGAAGGTGAAGCAACTCGATTTTCAAAAAAAATCATTTAAATATGAATTTTCAAAAACAACAATGAAATCGCCACCTAATTTTATTTGTTCTAGAAAGAACGGGAAAATATAGATAAAACCCACGAAAATTGGATAAGGCGGTCTACAAGACCAAAAGCATGGATTAGGAAGTCGGTTATGAGAAGGTATTAGCACCCTTACGTCCATCGTACTCGATGGGACCCATTTAGTTCAAAATGTGTTTGTGTGTGTATTAAACTTCTAAATTATGAATTTAAGAAGAGGAAAGCGAGTTTGTTTGTTATTATTTTGAGTTTGACACGGTTTGAAACAGCGTGCCTACGTATTCCCTCGTGCAATGGGAAAGTCAAAACTCCGTAGTTCTTGTTGAAAATGTCTTGGATTGTTTGTATTGATTTTAGGAGAAAATGTTTTTGATTTTTGATAATCGCATATGAGCGAAAAAGGATTTGAATGGGTTGAATTGATTTTAATGGTAGATGACAAGTACCAAAGCGTAGGGATATCCTCTAACGATTCGATACTAGAGATTGGTGATTGAGGTCAACGATCTTCTCTCATCAAAATCTTTATTATGAAAGGAGTGAGGTGAAACAAAGTTCACTTTTATTAAGTGTTATGGAATAAAGTATTCATGTCATTGGGTTACCCTCTAATGGCCCAAATACTTTATATTTTAATTAAATCGTTGGGCGAACCTCTAACAATTTAATTAAGTACCATAACACTATGTTTTTGTTTTTGTAGAAAAATTGATTTTGAAAACAAATTCAATTAATTAATTTAATTTGAAAGTGTTTTAAATGTTCAAGTGTATGGAATAAAGTATTGAGTCATTGGGTTTCCTCTAATGGCCCAAATACTTTACATTTTTAATTAAATCGTTGGTGAACCTCTAACAATTTAATTAAGTGCCATAACACTATTTGAAAATTGCGCGTTGGACGTAGAGATATGATATTTTGGGTTATAGTTAACCAAGTATATGGACTTGATTAACCATGAGACCACAGTGCATGGTGTTTGGTATATGGACCAATTATTTTTTGGGTTATGATTAATCAAGACGCGAGGGCCTTAATTAACCTCGTAAGGATGGCCATGCCCATCCCCAACCATGAGACCCTTAGAGAATTTGGTGTGGGTAACCAAAAATAAGAGAAAGAGCGGAGGCGTTGTTGATTTTATATTAATGTGAGAGTGGGTGTTCAATCACGTAATAAACATGCAAGCGGATAATGTAATAACGGAAAATAAATTAACACACAATACAATATCGGAATTTAAATAATTATTAGTATAGATATTCTTTTACTTGATGAAAAATCAATTAACAATTTAATTGGTAATTCAAAAAATAAAAAACTACCATATGCCAAAATATTATTTAATACATCATTTCACAAAAAAAATAAATAAAAACTTGCAATATATTGAATTTAAAGAGAAAAGTTTAGGAATGGGCCTGTTTGAAGCTTTAAGCTGGAAGGTGTAGATAGCAATCTGAGCCCAAGCCCAAAAATGCTGCTGGATCTTGTATGGGTGCTTCCATGGATCATGTTGTGTTCTGCCAATCTGGATCGTTGGATCTGGACATCACCAGATCTGATGGCTTTGATGCAGGAGGGTGCAAAATAGATACAATATGCATACACACACCAGATTCTTGCAGACCAAACAGGTGGTGACAAGTGTCACCACCTAGACTAACCACCAAAACCAAACACTCTCACCACTAAAAAAAAACCCTCCTAAATTCATTATTATACTATAACTTATAAAACTAAATCTGATTAAATAAAGTAAAAACAAATACTAAATAAATGTGAAAACAAAACTCAGTTATTTTGTTTTATTAAAAAAAACAAATCAGTTTTTTTTTTAAAATAAAACCTAAATCCTTTTATTATAAGTTAAATAACATTTAAAACAAAAAAAACTAAGTCCTAATCACAAAATAATACTAATCTGAAACCAATTATTATAAATTAGCTAAATAAGTAAAAAACAAAATTACACTAATCACAAACTAATATTAATAAATACTAACATTAAAATAATAAAAAAAACAAGGATTAGTTTTATGAAATAAAAATCTAAATGAACATTAATTATTACTTAACCCATTTTAATAACACAACGATCAGTTTTGCAAACCTCTCATTCACGCTCTCTCCTTTCCTTACGAACCCTAAACGCCGCTTGCATGTCTCACCGGATTTGCCTCCGTCGCTCACGACCTCTCTCACTGTCTGGTTCGCTCGCTCTCTCTCTCTCGATCTGGTTCACTCTTCGGCGAGCTCCGTCGCCGCTCTCATGACCTCTCAACCCTGTCTGCTCTGCTCTCTCGTCGCGGCCCGCTCGCTGATCTCGCCGCTATCTCACTCGATCCGTTCATCTATGTCTGCATGTTATAACTTTTCGATTTTTGATGGAAAGCGTTTGGTTTTGTGTTTCTGGTCCGACACGGAAGGAAAAGAACCGGTCTCTAAATGATGATAATGATATCGATGCAATCTTTGAAAACATAAAGTTGGCGAGAAAAGGAAGGATGGCGACACGTTAGGTTAACCTCCTCTCTTCTCTTTGAAACCAGTAATACCTACCTTTCTTCTTTCTAAGTGGCTATTTAGACTTTTCGAAGGGAAATAATTGGGAAATGATGAGTTAGTATTTGTTTTGACTAATACGGGTTTATGATGTTCTTGGTATTACGGGTTTATGGTGTTCTTACGTGTTAGGGTTTATGGTTTGAATATCTTTGTTAGGTTTTTCGTTGAGCAGTCGCTCCGCCTCCTTGATTACTGTGCGTTTTGCTTTTTATATTGCTCTGTTCTAGGGTTTTCCGATGTCAGACTTTGGGACAAGGGCTTTTGAAAACAAGACCGAAGAAAACTGGGCTTAGAGTGTTATGTTTTTGAACTGTTAGTTTAGAAAACATGTGCCCTTGATGTTTCCTGCGTATTGGGCCTAACAGCATTATTTGATGGACTAAAACACTCTGTGAACTTTTGTTGGGCTGCTATTGATGTATTTCTGATTTATGGGACAGCACTGTATTTTCTGGTTTATGGGACAGCAACTTGTACTTGCAGCAGCTTTAGTGGTGATGATGTTTCTGAACCACACCCCCTTTTGTGAACCAACATGAGTTGTGATTTGCAAAGGGTGGTTTTAACATGAATGAGAAACAAACTTAACATGAACTGATCCCAATTATTTCCCCCTAATGATGAGATACAAATATGTTGCTTTGAGTCTTTGTTTTTTCAATGCTGTCCATTATTGCTAATTGAATTCTTTCTTTGTCGTTTCATGAACGTTGGTGTTGACATGAGCTTTGGAGCATGGTGAAAGAAAGTTTCGGACAAGAAGGCAAGGTTTGAAGTTAGAGCAAGAAAGCAAAACCAAAGAACCACAAAATTCCCAATAGCAAATAGGATTTAGACATGACATTTGCAATTTTACTTGTATGTTAAAATAGGATTAGGATAGAAGTTTGGGAATTTGTAATCATCACAAATATTTGAATTATAACTTATGAGTTCCAAAGATTTTGTAAATAAACAAATTATTGAATAACAACATGAATTTTGTTCACAATACAAACTTTGTGAATTCGACGTGGCATTGTGAAATTCGTAGAGTTGAAAAGAAGGTGAAATGGTTAGAAGTTATGTGACAAAAGTTTGAAACTTTGCAAAGTTTTCTCACGAAAATTTAACGGCTCAAAAACTTGCACCATGTCCATGCACGAGCTTAGGATATCATAAACAAAGCGAGTTCTAATGCAATTCGTCATAATACTTGTAGCTATTATTTGGAAACCACACTTATAACAAAAATGAATGGTTTATATCCGATATGGTGAAGTATCGACTAAAATGCATATTTACTTCAAATTCAAACCAAATCAAAAATCTAGTGCACAAGTAAAGATATGGTTGCTAAACATAACTTCATATACGCTCTTGAGTCGCGTTCTAAAAGATAAGAGGCCTTGTGAATCACCAAGGTGAAAATTTAGACATCAGAATAACGACCTTACATACACGTTCAACTATTAAATCCTCCTTCAACTCAACAAAGCATCGAATATACAATAGGATAGCTTGAACTTGTAATCTAAAGAAAACCCTAAACACCCAAGCGCCTTTGCCATTCCCAAATCCGGGTTGGTTAAAACAAGTGAACACCCTCAAATCTTGTAACATGATTACCTTAATCCAGGTCAAACTCTAAGAACCCGAACCAAAGACATCAATGCACAAATGTGCAGCGAAGGTAGCTCCCAAACACAAAATGATCTGAGTTTGAAATCGACCGCCTCGGATGCGTAATGATCTGAGATGTAATGAATGAATATATTTAATGCCAATGATCTAATGGACATGTATGCGAGATGAATGTGAAGCCTAAGCCAGATAAAATCGAGATAGGAGGGCAAATTTTGGGGTGACAGTTGCCCTATTTAATCGTCTTAAACACGAAAGTGAAATTGGCGATAGCCTTTGAACTTTCAAGGTGAAAAGATTAAATACTATGAACTCTAAAATTTGCGCTCAAGAACAAGTAGAAATATTCTTTGCATTTTTTTTAATTTTGACTTTCTATATTTTTTTTGTGATTTTTTTTTAACAGTGGGATTGGGAACAAAAACTCTGGCATGTCAAGTAAGGATATTAGACATACACTGGAAAGAGACCGACCGAAGACGACTCTAACAAAAGTTTCGAAATAATACATGCCCGGTAAGGATATTGGACACATAAAGATCGAATATACATGTTCGGTAAGGATTTTGAACACATATAGATAGCATATGTCGGGGTAAGGATATTAGACATACAGGAAAGAGCCGACCGAAGGCGACTCTAACAAAGTTTGAAATAATACATGCAGGTAAGGATATTGGACACATAAGATCGAATATACATGTTCGGTAAGGATATTGAACACATCGGATCAAATACATGTTCGGTAAGGATATTGAACACATATAGATAGCATATGTCGGTGGGATATTAGACATACAATGGAAAGACCCGACCGAAGACGACTCTAACAAAAGTTTCGAAATAATACATGCCCGGTAAGGATATTGGACACATAAAGATCGAATATACATGTTCGGTAAGGATATCGAACACATATAGATAGCATATGTCAGGTAAGGATATTAGACATACACCGGAAAGAGACCGAGGCCGAAGGCGACTCTAACAAAAGTTTGAAATAATACATGCCGTAAGGATATTGGACACAAAGATCGAATATACATGTTGGGTAAGGATATTGAACACATATAGATAGCATATGTCAGGTAAGGATATTAGACATACACTGGAAAGAGACCGACCGAAGACGACTCTAACAAAGTTTGAAATAATACATGCCCGGTAAGGATATTGGACACATAAAGATCGAATATACATGTTCGGTAAGGATATTGAACACATATAGATAGCATATGTCAGGTAAGGATATTAGACATACACCGGAAAGAGACCGACCGAAGACGACTCTAACAAAGGTTTCGAAAATACATGCCCGGTAAGGATATTGGACACATAAAAAATCGAATATGCATATTAGATATCATAAGAATGAGACCATTGACAGACTCCTGGGGAAGATATATGTAATGGTAAAATCGTCGATCGAAGACGAATTCACGGGGGAAGAGGCCAAACAAAGGAGACTCTAGCAAGGATTGCTAGGCTATGTTGGACTTTAAGAGGTTGCAAATGTGCAAGAAACTACAATATCCCTCAGACCAAAGGCGGGGTGTAATTCTTCAAGAGCGGCAATTATATGAATTACCACACACCAAGTATGGATACTCAAATAATTGAGAAACGAGAAAGGTTAAACACCAACTCTTACTCGCACTCTAAAGACAGAGGCAAACATGGGTAAGATAACCAATAATAAGAATTTGAAAAAAAACAAGACGCTTGGTAAATGAATCGAATTTGAATGATGTAGGAGAATGACACGGGGTCAAAAATGCAGATAACAGCAAGAAGAATTTCTTGGGGGAACTCTAGAGAATACCACTTGGGATTTTATTGATAAACTTCTCTTGAGCCTAAAGGTACTAGAAACACATTAATCGGCTTATGCTTAGATGCATGTTTGAGATTATTATTTTTTAATGCTCCATATCAATGGAATGCTACGCATTTTGAGGATGCTATGTAATGCAATGATGCATGTTTAAATTCATCGAGGACTAAAAGGCAATTGTGAGCTGCCGAGGAACATCAACCATCCATGAATTGAATACAATCATCGGTCTTCATCGAAGAGATGATAGTCGGGACCACAGTAGTGGGATTATGGAATAGAAGTATCAACTTTCAATGATCAACATCATTGGGAAGTAACTCTTGAGATTAACATTCATACGGGATGGCAATCATGTTGCGTAGAGTTCATGATTCGATAGCTACGGATTCTGAGCTCTTGCATAAGAGGTCGACAACATCTTGGCACAAGTGAGCCTTTGAAAATAATCCTGCTGGTGTAAGCCGCTCTTTGCAATTTTCATGACGAGCGAAGGGTGATAACGTTTGAGGCACATATATGCCATAGATAACTCTTGTTGGAGAGAAAGAAACCTTGTCAGTTGACCGAAGCCCATGCACATAGTACCCTTCGCATAATTGAAAATGTAAAACAGGAGACATAACAAATAAATCTGCTACATAGATCAACTGTTTCAATCGTTAATGTGGTGTACCCGAAATCCCGAGTAACTTCATAAATTATGCCACGCGCCGTTGGGCACTGATGTTTTATATGCGAAGTTTATTAAAAATATCGGACGTCGTTTTTGCAAACAAAACATTTAAAAACATGAAAATAAGGAGACAAAATAATAGAAAAACACGGTTTGGATGAAAGTAATTTTATTGATTGATTAGCCGTAAATGGGCATTTACATCAAGCAAATCACGAAAAGAGATTGCTTATACATCAAAGTTAAAAGAAAAGGTGACAATAAAATCATGGATTTTGTCGAATCTGAATCCGCCATACTCTTCACAACTTCAACATCCCTTCATATCGATCAGAAAATGCTCGATTAGGTGACCCTCCATCTCTACGGATTATCAAGTTATTGTAAAAAGCTAACCAAGCAGGTGTCGTGCAGTTGTAGTTGTTCGCCTTGAATCCCTAATTTTTACTGGACCGCCCTTTCGGTTTTCAATCCACGGGATACCCTTTTTGCCCAAGCCGCTTTCGGGTTTCGACTTGCGGGTGTACAATCTTTATATTTATCCCTAACTTTTGCCGAACCTCTTGGTTCGTCGGGATGCTATTTTGCTTAGGCGATCGACCTAACGGGTCTCTTTTTATCACAGTATTTTTGACTACATCGCATTGATCGGGTGAGGAAATCTTCTCCATCCATAGTTGACAACATAGCTCCTCGAGAAAACTTTCTTCACAACATCGGTCCTTCATAATTTGGAGCCCACTTGCGTCGGTACTATTAGGAGGCAAAATTCTTTTGACAAGGTCACTGACTTGGAAATTCCGAGGACACACTTTCTTGTCGAAAGCCCTTTTCATCCCGGTATAGTATCCATGACAAATAGTATCAATCTCTTCTCGTCGATGAGATTCAATTGGTCAAGTCTATTTTGAATCCATTCAGCTTCATCGAGTTGCACATCTGTTAAAATCCTTAAGGAAGGGATTTCAACTTCTGGGGGGGCGCTTCCATACCGTATACCAAGGAGAAAGGAGTTGCACCTGTTGACGTGCGTATTGAAGTGCGATAGCCGTGCAAGGCAAATGGCAACATCTCGTGCCAATCCTTGTAAGTGACAACCATCTTTTGCACAATCTTCTTGATATTTTTGTTTGCCGCCTCCACAGCACCATTCATTTTTGGACGGTATGGAGAAGAGTTATGATGTTTTATCTTGAAATCGTCGCACAACTCTTTCATCATTTTGTTGTTGAGATTCGAGCCGTTATCAGTGATGATCTTCTCGGGAACCCCATAGCGACAAATGATATTATGCTTAATGAAGCGTGTGACCACTTGTCTAGTGACACGAGCATAAGATGTTGCCTCAACCCATTTGGTAAAGTAGTCAATGGCAACAAGGATGAATCGATGTCCATTAGAGCGGTGGGCTTAATTTCTCCAATCATATCAATGCCCCACATTGCGAAAGGCCATGGAGAAGTCAAAACATTCAATGAAGAAGGTGGCACATGCATCTTATCGGTAGATTTGACATTTGTAGCATGTTAGGCATGGTTGTAGGTCATTCTCCATGGTGGACCAATAATAGCACTGCTCAAGATCTTCTTGGCCATGGTGTGTCCACTAGAATCGTCCGAAGGAACCTTCATGAATTTCTTCTATAATCTTGTTTGCTTCGTTCTATCCACGCATAGCAAAGCAGTCATAGTTCCTTTTGTACAACACACACCGTTGAGGAAAAATTTGGCGAGTACTTGCGGGGGCCTTCTTATCGACGATGGAGGCATCATCGGGTATTCTTTAGCCTCGAGATACCTTTTGATGTCATAGAACCAAGGTTTTCATCGCTTCACCTTCACTTCATAGCGAGCAGGCTCATCCACCTCATTATAGTGATAGGCGGGCATCATTCGCCCATCGACCTTAAACATGGATGACCAGTAGCCAAAGCATCGCCAAATCGTTCTCCTCCCTTGGGATGTGATCAAAAGTGATCTCGTCGAAATAAGGGATCAACTTCAAGACATGATCTCGATATGGAATCAAATTCGGATGGCGGGTCTCCCAATCTCCATTGATTTGACTAATTACCAAAGCGGAATCTCCATATCATAAGATTTTAATTCTCGGATCAATGGGCTTCAATCCGAAAATACAAGCTTCGTACTCGGCCACATTATTGGTGCAATCGAAGCAGTTACGCGTTGAATGGAATATGAAAACTGTTGGAGAAGTGATAATGGCGCCACCATTTCCTAATGCATTTGAGCTCCATCGAATGCCATCGTCCACCATGAGCAGGGCTCGGGTCCCTCTTCGGGGCACAGGAATGTTACAATCTCGATATACATAATGTCCTCATCGAGACTCAAACTTCATCGGTGATAGTCTTCTTCTAATGGTTCTTGGCGAGATAGTCATACCACACTACCTTTGATAGCCTGTAGTGTATTGGATATCATATTACATCGGGATCATTTGCCAGCGGGCTATCCTTCACAGTGAGGTGGCTTCTCAAAGATATACTTTATCGGGTCCATTTGGAGATCAAGAAAGTAGTGTGAGTCAACATGTCTTGTCTGAGTCGTTTTGCATGCGCTAGCGCACAACAAGTCTTTTCAATAATGAATACCTCGATTAGCATTACATGAACTTCTTGCTCAAATAGTATATGGCGTGCTCTTTTACTTTGTCTCATCATGTTGACCGAGCACACAACCCATGGAATTCTCCAACACGGTCAAGTACATAATCAGCGTCTACCTTCCACGGGGTGAGAGGTGGAGGTTCTTGTAGGTACCTCTTTATCTTTGTCGAATCCGTCGACAATCATCGTTCCACCTAGTTGTGGGATTCTTTCTTATGACTTGAAAATAGGTTCACGGTAGGCGTAAGATGAGAAATGAACCTAGCGATGTAATTCGATCTTCCCAAGAAACCTCGCACTTCTTTTTGTCTTTGGCTCTGGCATCTCTTGTATCGCTTTTATCTTTGCGGGGTCAACCTCGATCCTTTCTCGCTTACAATAAAGCCTAAGAGTTTCTGATCTCACCCCAAGGTGCACTTACTGGGTTCAACCTAAGCTGAACTTTCTCAACCTTTCGAACAATTTCAACAAGTGAACCGGTGTTCTTCTTACATGCGGGACTTGGCAATCATATCATCCGTAGACTTCAATCTCTTTATGCATCATATCATGAAGAGAGTGACCATAGCCCGATATGTTGCCCTGCGTTCTTCAACGAAGGCATCACTTTGTAGCGAAAGTCCCCACGGTGTAATGAAAGTTGTCTTTTCCATATCATTGGGCGCCATCTTAATCTGGTTGTAGCGGAGAAACCATCCATGAAGGAGAATACTTTAGCTTGCGGTATTATCGACCAAAATGTCGATGTCGGGAGAGGAAGTCATCCTTAGGGCTAGCTCTATTCGGATCCCTATAGTCAGCATCCTTACCTTGCCGTCTTTCTTGACGGTACAATGTTTGCAACCCATGGGGATAAGAAACAACCTTTAGGAAACACTGCTTCCATCAACGAACCTCTTCTTTGATCTTCCTTGACATTTACGGATGTGTTACGCTTGGGTGGGCATCCTTCTTTGAGGGAATTCGTGCATAACGATGTCGATATCTAACCGGGCATATCTTCATAAGACCAAGCAAATATGTCCACGTACTCATGTAGCATTTCGACAAGCTTTGCTTAACTCCATCTTCAATCTTTGCCCAATATTGACCTCCTTTCGGGCGTCCTCGGTTCCCAGATTAATCACTTCTAGATCCTCTTGGTGCGGTTTGGATGACCTTTTCTTCTTGCCTCGACATCACGGCTAGTTCTTGGTAATTCACGGTCCTCTTGACTTCCTCTTGACTTGATAAATCGGTTCGTCGAAATCATAATGAGCCACGGTGGAATCATCGTCGACAAAATCCGGGTCCGTCGAAGGACCGCATCTGCGTTGTTGGTAATTTTATTTTATTATTATTATTTTTTAATTAAGTTTTTTTATAAAAGAAAAGCAAAGGTTTGTATAAAAAGTAAAATTTGATATTGTCACCTTTAAAAGAAATAAGTGAAGAAAAAAACAAAGAGAAAAATTTGAATGCAAAAGGGCGTCCTTCATTAATGATAAACTTGAAAGTTAAAAACATGGTGGCCCTACAGCATGATCACTACGTCTTGGGCATAACGTAGGAATTATGGAATGACATAAAAGCAATTACTCTTCAAAGCGGGTAACCACGGCAACATCTTCAATGAGCCAATTTGAAAGCTCACGTCTGGGAGCAGTTGGGTAGATCCACTTGTCCACATCATAGTCACCGTCGCTTCACCATCAATGGCATCAACATCTTCAATCTGGATTCCACCTTTGACAAACTTGGCGGAGGAGACACCGCCCCAGGGGTGGAGGCGGAGATCTTCATTCGGGAGCAAAACCCGAACCCCTCTTATCCGTGCAGGTAGGAAGTTCTAGCACTCTTCCCCACCCTTGGGATGTCTGACTTGACAATAGCTGAGCACAGCTTGTAGGATGCCATGGAGACTTCACCTTTTGCAAAGGGATCTTATCAAGCGTCTGACCTCGAAAGCTTGGCATGGAGTTTCGTGGATCTCTCCTTCAACTTCAACATACAAAGTTGCTCGGATGGTGACGACATAATCTTCTTCACCATAAATGGTGACCACCTTTCCATTAATTAAGAACTTCAACTTTTGGTGCAAGGTGGATGTCACCAGCCCCATGAATCGAGGCGTCCAAGTAAACAACGATGGGAGGATTAATATCCATGACGAAAAAGTTGCATCAAAACACTGGGCCTATCTTAATAGGCAGGTCCACCTCGCCAAACACGACCTCTTGACCCATCAAGCGCCTTAACTATCAAATCCTTTGGGTCTCGGCCACGACCCTTCATATCAACTTCAAGAGAGTAGACTTTGGAAGAACATTGAGGATGATCCGTGTCAACCACCGCAGGATAGAGTTCTCGCTATCTCCACGGAAGCGTGTAGCGCTTTGTTATGCTTCCTTCCCTCGGGGTAAATCAATCGATAAAAGAGACCATTACTTGCGAAATGTTGTTCACAATGCCCCAAATTGGTTAACCGAGATCTCTTGGGGAGCGAAGGATGTTCCTAATAGCGCATCGAGGCGTTGCGGTGAGGCTCGGAATCCCTCAACAAAGCTAAGATAGAGATCTTGGCGGGCGTTTGTTGTGGTCATTATCTTGTAATCGCTCTTCTTTATATACTCATCAATTCTTCAACATCTTTGGTTAATTCGGGGCTCGAGCAGGTTCTGGAATCTTTGGTGTTGACTCACCCCCAATCATGACTCCCTTTCCTTTTGCTTTAGCCTTGGCCAAAGCTTCAGAATTTTTCTCAACTAGATTGGGTGGAGAAGATCGCCCACTTGGTAATCCGACTCTCTTCCGCAATGTCATGCCTGCGAGCTCAAACCTTCCAATCTTCTTTTCATCAGACTTCACTCCTTCAAAAGTCTCCACGTTCAATTTCTTGCCGTCACGGTAGTACTCGGACCCATAATTCCACGGGATGGCCTTTTCGCTAGTGTAGGGTCTTGGACCCGCAAAGTGATAATCACGGAGGTTTCTTAGTCGGCGGGGATTGTAGCAGGAATCCTTCTAGAAGTGGCGGGGATAGTGACCACGTCAACCTCATCTTCATCATTCTTCATATCAAGTTCTTTACGGACGGAAGAGTCCCTTGATGTCGACTGAATCTCGTCTCAAATTATCCGACCTTCAATTTGGATTAAACATTGTTTACAACATCATCACAACGGAAATCTCCTTCAACAACAATTGCTTCTTTATCCACCACAGCGGGGTGGTCGGATCATAACATCCATTATCGGTTCAAACTTCCATCCTAAATTGCATTATGACATTTCCACCATGAGGAGGTAAAGGGTCTGAATGACATTAGGAGTGGGAGGAGGTCCAAGTTGATTGCCTCGTGTCTAGCAAATTGAACTTTGTACTTGAAAGCGATACAATTCTCAATAGAATGCCCAGGCATTGGAGTGGTAGAGGCAACGAGCATTCGCATTAAAGTATTTTGGCAAATTATCGGGTCAATCTTCAAAGTCGCGTTCAATCATGTTCAAACTTTGCAAATGAGCAAAACATCGCATAAGACATTGGCAAGGGATCAAACTTCTTCACGGGTCTAGGTGGTGGTTGTCTTGGAACAACTTCTTGTTTCGGAACACTAGCGGGAATAGTTACAGCAGCAACTTGGCGACTGAATTCTCGGCGCTTCTCCTTTCCTCTTCGCTCATACAGTGCACTTGACTCACCTTCTTTCTTCTTCTGGTAACCACCAAAAGCTTTCCTGGCGCCACCAATTTGATTATTGTCAGTACCAACATCTTGGATTTTTCCTAGCTTAATCCCCATCTCAACTCTTTCACCGAACATCACCATGTCGGTAATCTTGGTCGGTGCAAGAGGCATATCGCCCATCTAGTGTCTTGGTAAACATCTCCACCATCTCTCGTTCCACCATAGGGGGTTGAACTTTAGCAGCTACCTCGCGCCACCTTTGCGCGTACTCCTTGAAAGATTCAGTTTTCTTCTGAGCTAAGTTGTGCAACTGGGTCCTAGTAGGCGCCATATCAGTGTTAAAGCCATAGTGTTGAACAAAAGCTACAATCAACTCTCTCCAAGTTCGCACCTGGGAGCTATCAAGGCCCATATACCAATCCAATGGCCCATCAGTCAAACTATCTTGGAAAAAATGCATCAAGAGCTTCTCATCCTTCGTGTATGCGGACATCCTCCTATAGTAATACCTCAAGTGGGTTTTAGGACAAGAGTTGCCCTTCTTGAAAGCTGGGATTTTAAATTTTGGAGGGATCCTCACTCCTTGAACCAATCCCAAGTTGGACATGTCGAAACCCAAAACATCCTGATTCTCAAAGGCTTGCATGCGCTCCTCGAGCATCTTCAACTTCCTATCAGCTTCGGTTGGCTCCTCAACATTGGAAAACCAATCTTCAAAGTTATCTTCATCATCTTTGAGGAATCGGAATCGAATAGTCCTACACTGGTTGAGGCACCAACCACGAGTTACGTCGTTGGCGGCGCGTGGGAGTAAGCGGAGGAACCACCGACATGATCCGTTTGAGCACTGATTCTCGCCGGCAAGATCAGCAAGACCGTTGACTTCAAGCTAATTTCGGACAAATCATTCCATGAGCAACTTCTTGAAGAAGTGACCACAAGAGCCTCACAACAGCTCTCAACTCCTCTTGTTGCGAGCCATGTTTTGAATGATCTCCATCAATTGCCCCATCAGTATCCATTCTTGTCCCTAGGCGGCCATGTCGACTTCCATCTTCTCCATCGGTTTCTTCAAGTTACTTCTTGTCGGGTAACGATGAGCGATGAAACACGTAGTCTCTCGTGCATGGAGAAAACCAGCAGTGATAAGATGGTGATCCGAATACCTGTTATGTATGATATGCTATGGGAGCATGCATGCATGCCCATGATATGTTTTTGTACATTTATTTTCGGGACTCTTTGAAGACTCGTTAGTTAACAATAAACATTTGGGAAAAAGCGATTAAGCGCAATTCAACGAAATCTCATAGAAACTCAAATTGTTAGTTGTGACTACAAGGTCGTTCAAGCTCAAACGAGCAATAAAATTCATCTTGGAATTTAAATCATTACAATAATAATTAGATTCAAATATTCAAATAAGATAAGTGGCCAAAAACTAGAAAATCTGTCCACGCGGGCTTCAAATCTCTAGTTTCCGCCTTGAACTGTTCACCGCCTCTTGACAGAGGAAGAGAAATCACTCACAGGAGGTATCGGGTTGTCTTGAGGTCTTCTAGGGCCGACTGAGTCTCAAATGCGTCAACAATCAAGCGGTTACACATGTCAACCATTTCACTGTACTTCCAATAGAAATGCCCATTCTGTTCTTCTAGAAAGGACACTAGTTCATCCTTTTCATCTAACAGACGATTGACTTTTGGATCTCATCAATCCAACCTTGGCATTGCTCTCTAAGGCTTTCGTAAGCATCCCTTTTACTATTTCTTTCTTCCCTCGTAATGTTCGACTCTCGAACCTTTTCATTAATTCGATTGCTTCCATTCTCGGGCGATGAGACTTCTTCTTTTGCGGTTATCTCATTTTCTAGCATTTTATTGGTTCGTGCTAGAGAAGCCTCTAACTTTGAAATCTTTGCTTGAGGCGTGCTTTCAATGCTCTCTTTTCTTCAACGCCTTTTCTTCATCTAGATAAGCTGGCCCTTTGATCTTGGCGGTCTTCAATTGTCGACGGAGGTCCTTGCCCCACTTGCCTCCTCAAGTTTTGAACATCTCATCAGGAGCTCTTCATCCTTTTCATTTTGTATCCTTCTCCCCTCTAACTCTTCTTTCACCTCTTTGAGGTTGGCTTCTAAATTTTCGCTCGAGGAAAATGCGAGAATTAGAGCTTTGTAGCTCAATCTTTCCTCCTCCATCTTTCGATAATTTCGAAGCCTCATATTCTCCTCTATTGGCACATGGTGATTACTGGTTCGGGATGATCAAAGGGTACCTCCACAAAGTAAGGCAGATTTCTTGGACTCTCTCTATCACCCATGGCGATAAGACCTTCCATCAATTCCGCCTCTTGATTAACTCTCGACTTTCCCTATGGATTTGACCCAAGCTCTTGGATCTTCAATACTTCGTTGCGGTCCTTTTACCAAGCTCGTGTATAATGAAACTTTCAAGTGCTCAAGCCTTGGTTCATTCTCCATCGGATACCCCAATTGTCTTGTTGCAAGTCTTGGGTTATAATTGATGCAACCCATAGACCCAATCAAAGGAACATTAGAATATCTTCCACGGTGGTGATAACATCAACGAATCCCCAACGAGAATGCCACATCACACCATCGGTACATTAGTGAAGCCAATTTTGAGACCAAGATAAGTTTCTCGGATCTTCTCCCACGGTCCACTCAGGGATATGAGATGTCAACCATAAGTACAATGGAGAACAACACGAACCACCCTCTCTTCTTGGATGTCTCTCATGGAGATGGTAAAGAACATCGACCAACAGTGAGCAGGGGTTCTTCGACATGAATATGCCAATAGCAGACGGGCTCAAGTAACCAATTTCATTAGTTGGGAACAAAACCACCCCAAAGATGAGCAAAGCAAGAATGGAGTGAAAGTCGGCCAATCGTCTTGAACACTCAAACTTAACAACTTATCTTCCAAATTCGCCTCGGAATACCTTTATACGTAATCCAAGGTGCCACCTCCCTTACAGAAGAAACAAAGCGGACTACCTTAGCCTTATCGAGGTCTCCCCTATGTTGAGAAAAGGGTGTCGTCCTTCAAAGGCCAATTAAGGATTCTCTCGAACTCTTCAATTGTAGGACAAGTGAAAGTCTTGGAATGTGAAGCATCGGAGAGGAGGATCATAGTACTTTGCTAGAGCAATCAAAGCTTCCATGTCCACATTGGTAGTCAAAAGATCTAGGATGTTCCCAAATCTTTTCCCAAAATAAGCTCTCTGACAGTGGAATTCTTTCACTTTGAGTTATCGCCTTCCCACTTGAGTTCTTTGAATTTGAGGCATGGAGCGATCTTCACAGTTGGATTCATTCTTCCTTTACGCTTCGCACCAACAAAATCTATAAGGTTCCCGAAAATAAAAGTTATATGCTAAATGGTTTTGTGCAAATGTATGCAATGCATGTTGCAAATTAAATAGAACTGGTTCATAGGATCGGCGGTCATGGTTTCGACTACCCAACGATTCCCCGGTAAGGCTAATCTTATGTTTTTGCTAAATGTTTCTTGAGTCTCGGATCCTTTTATCAAACACTATCATCGCGAGAGGCCTACGTGGCGATAATATTTGTAAAAGTATACCCCAAGCGGCTCTTAAAGGATGCTCCAAATCCAACATTTGAGCGTTTGGTCTCGGTTAGGACAACATGAACAAACTTAGAGTTATAGGTCATTTGTCCAAAGATTGATGTCTGCTAGCTGGCCAACAACCTCCTTAAAACAACCAACTCTAAGCCGGAGCCTTCGCTTCGGGCCAACAAGACAATGGAGTCAAGTGGACCTAGGCTACGCAACCCCTCTATTCCTAAAAGGTGACCTAGAAGCCTGGGTAGTGGGCTTATCTATGTATCAATACCCATGAATTCCCATCACAATAATATATCAACAAAATAATATACAAAGTATATAGGAAAATAAGCAAATAAACAATAGATAAGCATAAAGAAGAAAGCGATAAACAAACACACAAACATGCGAAGAACTAAACTAGGGTTGACTCGCTTAGTCAAAAATAGATTTGAAAAAGAGTCCCCAGTGAAGTCGCCAACTGAAGCAACTCGATTTTCAAAAAAAATCATTTAAATATGAATTTTCAAAAACAACAATGAAATCGCCACCTAATTTTATTTGTTCTAGAAAGAACGGGAAAATATAGATAAAACCCACGAAAATTGGATAAGGCGGTCTACAAGACCAAAAAGCATGGATTCGGGAGTCGGTTACGCAAGGGGAAGGTATTAGCACCCCTTACGTCCATCGTACTCGATGGGACCCATTTAGTTCAAAATGTGTTTGTGTGTGTATTCGCTAACTTCTAAATTATGAATTTAAGAAAGAGGAAAACAGGATTTGTTTGTTATTATTTTGAGTTTGACACGGTTTCGAAACCGCGTGCCTACGTATTCCCTCGTGCAATGGGAAAGTCAAAACTCCGTAGTTCTTGTTGAAAATGTCTTGGATTGTTTGTATTGATTTTAGGAGAAAATGTTTTGATTTTGATAATCGCATATGAGCGAAAAAGGATTTGAATGGGTTGAATTGATTTTAATGGTAGATGACAAGTACCAAAACGTCGGGATATCCTCTAACGATTCGATACTCGAGATTGGTGATTGAGGTCAACCGATCTTCTCTCATCCAAAATCTTTATTATGAAAGGAGTGAGGTGAAACAAAGTTCACTTTTATTAAGTGTTATGGAATAAAGTATTCATGTCATTGGGTTACCCTCTAATGGCCCAAATACTTTATATTTTAATTAAATCGTTGGGCGAACCTCTAACAATTTAATTAAGTACCATAACACTATGTTTTTTTTTGTTTTTTTGTAGAAAAATTGATTTTCGAAAACAAATTCAATTAATTAATTTAATTTGAAAGTGTTTTAAATGTTCAAGTGTATGGAATAAAGTATTCGAGTCATTGGGTTTCCCTCTAATGGCCCAAATACTTTACATTTTTTAATTAAATCGTTGGGCGAACCTCTAACAATTTAATTAAGTGCCATAACACTATTTGAAAATTGCGGCGTTGGACGTAGAGATATGATATTTTGGGTTATGGTTAACCAAGTATATGGACTTGATTAACCATGAGACCCTGGTGCATGGTGTTTGGTATATGGACCAATTATTTTTTCGGGTTATGATTAATCAAGGCAACGAGGGCCTTAATTAACCTCGTAAGGATGGCCATGCCCATCCCCAACCATGAGACCCTTAGAGAATTTGGTGTGGGTAACCAAAAATAAGAGAAAGAGCGGAGGCGTTGTTGATTTTATATTAATGTGAGAGTGGAGTGTTCAATCACGTAATAAACATGCAAGCGGATAATGTAATAACGGAAAATAAATTAACACACAATACAATATCGGAATTTAAATAATTATTAGTATAGATATTCTTTTACTTGATGAAAAATCAATTAACAATTTAATTGGTAATTCAAAAAATAAAAAACTACCATATGCCAAAATATTATTTAATACATCATTTCACAAAAAAAATAAATAAAAACTTGCAATATATTGAATTTAAAGAGAAAAGTTTAGGAATGGGCCTGTTTGAAGCTTTAAGCTGGAAGGTGTAGATAGCAATCTGAGCCCAAGCCCAAAAATGCTGCTGGATCTTGTATGGGTGCTTCCATGGATCATGTTGTGTTCTGCCAATCTGGATCGTTGGATCTGGACATCACCAGATCTGATGGCTTTGATGCAGGAGGGTGCAAAATAGATACAATATGCATACACACACCAGATTCTTGCAGACCAAACAGGTGGTGACAAGTGTCACCACCTAGACTAACCACCAAAACCAAACACTCTCACCACTAAAAAAAAACCCTCCTAAATTCATTATTATACTATAACTTATAAAACTAAATCTGATTAAATAAAGTAAAAACAAATACTAAATAAATGTGAAAACAAAACTCAGTTATTTTGTTTTATTAAAAAAAACAAATCAGTTTTTTTTTTAAAATAAAACCTAAATCCTTTTATTATAAGTTAAATAACATTTAAAACAAAAAAAACTAAGTCCTAATCACAAAATAATACTAATCTGAAACCAATTATTATAAATTAGCTAAATAAGTAAAAAACAAAATTACACTAATCACAAACTAATATTAATAAATACTAACATTAAAATAATAAAAAAAACAAGGATTAGTTTTATGAAATAAAAATCTAAATGAACATTAATTATTACTTAACCCATTTTAATAACACAACGATCAGTTTTGCAAACCTCTCATTCACGCTCTCTCCTTTCCTTACGAACCCTAAACGCCGCTTGCATGTCTCACCGGATTTGCCTCCGTCGCTCACGACCTCTCTCACTGTCTGGTTCGCTCGCTCTCTCTCTCTCGATCTGGTTCACTCTTCGCCGAGCTCCGTCGCCGCTCTCGCCGACCTCTCAACCCTCGTCTCGCCGCTGCTCTCTCGTCGCGGCTCCGCTCGCGATCTCGCCGCTATCTCACTCGATCCGTTCTGTCTATGTCTCTGCATGTTATAACTTTTCTGATTTTTGATGGAAAACGTTTGGTTTTGTGTTTTACAGATCCGACACGGAAAGGAAAAAGAACCCAGGTCTCTAAATGATGATAATGATATCGATGCAATGCTGAAAACATAAAGTTGGCGAGAAAAGGAGAAGGATGGCGACACGTTAGGTTCGCAACCTCCTCTCTTCTCTGCTGAAACCGGTAATACCTTTCCGCTCTCTTCTTTCTCGTGGCTATTTCGGCTTTTCTGAAGGGGGAAATAATTGGGAAATGATGAGTTAGTATTTGTTTTGACTATTCTGGGTTTATGATGTTCTTGGTATTCTGGGTTTATGGTGTTCTTCGTGTTCTGGGTTTATGGTTTGAATATGCTGTTAGGTTTTTTCAGTGAACAGTCGCTCCGCCTCCTTGATTACTGTGCGTTTTGCTTTTTATATTGCTCTGTTCTAGGGTTTTCTGATGTCAGACTTTGGGACAAGGGCTTTTGAAAACAAGACCGAAGAAAACTGGGCTTAGAGTGTTATGTTTTTGAACTGTTAGTTTAGAAAACATGTGCCAGCCTTGATGTTTCCTGCGTATTGGGCCTAACAGCATTATTTGATGGACTAAAACACTCTGTGAACTTTTGTTGGGCTGCTATTGATGTATTTCTGATTTATGGGACAGCACTGTATTTTCTGGTTTATGGGACAGCAACTTGTACTTGCAGCAGCTTTAGTGGTGATGATGTTTCTGAACCACACCCCCTTTTGTGAACCAACATGAGTTGTGATTTGCAAAAGGGTGGTTTTGAACATGAATGAGAAACAAACTTAACATGAACTGATCCCAATTATTTCCCCCTAATGATGAGATACAAATATGTTGCTTTGAGTCTTTGTTTTTTCAATGCTGTCCATTATTGCTAATTGAATTCTTTCTTTGTCGTTTCATGAACGTTGGTGTTGACATGAGCTTTGGAGCATGGTGAAAGAAAGTTTCGGACAAGAAGGCAAGGTTTGAAGTTAGAGCAAGAAAGCAAGGAAACCAAAGAACCACAAAATTCCCAATAGCAAATAGGATTTAGACATGACATTTGCAATTTTTACTTGTATGTTAAAATAGGATTAGGATAGAAGTTTGGGAATTTGTAATCATCACAAATATTTGAATTATAACTTATGAGTTCCAAAGATTTTGTAAATAAACAAATTATTGAATAACAACATGAATTTTGTTCACAATACAAACTTTGTGAATTCGAACGTGGCATTGTGAAATTCCGTAGAGTTGAAAAGAAGGTGAAATGGTTAGAAGTTATGTGACAAAAAGTTTGAAACTTTGCAAAGTTTTCTCTGAAAATTTAACGGCTCAAAAACTTGCACCATGTCCATGCACGAGCTTAGGATATCATAAACAAAACGAGTTCTAATGCAATTTCGTCATAATACTTGTAGCTATTATTTGGAAACCACACTTACCATAACAAAAATGAATGGTTTATATCCGATATGGTGAAGTATCGACTAAAATGCATATTTACTTCCAAATTCAAACCAAATCAAAAATCTCGTGCACAAGTAAAGATATGGTTGCTAAACATAACTTCATGTACGCTCTTGAGTCGCGTTCTAAAAGATAAGAGGCCTTGTGAATCACCAAGAGTGAAAATTTAGACATCTCGGAATAACGACCTTCTGTACACGTTCAACTATTAAATCCTCCTTCCAACTCAACAAAGCATCGAATATACAATAGGATAGCTTCGAACTTGTAATCTAAAGAGAAACCCTAAACACCCAAACTGCCTTTGCCATTCCCAAATCCCGGGTTGGTTAAAACAAGTGAACACCCTCTAAATCTTGTAACATGATTACCTTAAGCCAGTCCAAACTCTAAGAACCCAGAACCAAAGACATCAATGCACAAATGTGCAACGAAGGGTAGCTCCCAAACACAAAATGATACGAGTTTGAAATCTGACCGCCTCAGATGCCAGTAATGATGCAGATGTAATGAATGAATGACTGTTTAATGCCAATGATCTAATGGACATGTATGCAGATGAATGTGAAGCCTAAGCCAGATAAAATCGAGATAGGAGGGCAAATTTTGGGGTGCAACAGAAGGTGAAAGGTATTATAGGTACTATCCCAAAAGTACAAAGACGCAAATAATAAGGGATGGCTGTAGGTGAAGCCCGGTTTCGACAACTTGATTAGATTGTAGATTCCTAGCTCCTCCCATTGGTGGGATTTCTTAGCTTCTACCTTCCTAAACCAGTTCTGGTAAGCTACATCAGAGGTAGGGCAAGATCGAAACGGCTTAAAATTACTTTTAACATAATCCAGAATAAAAGGGTCTTTTGGGGGAGCATCAAAGGTTTCTACGTTTTTCGAAGCAGAGGATTCATTCACATTCTCAGTTCCTAACCTAGGGGTTTCCATCTTGTTAAATAATGGTTTAAAATCATAGCAGATAGGGAAGATAGTCCTGGTATCTTTCAGGATTTCAAAAACTGTAAGAGGGCCCATTAGGGCAAACCTCTTTCCAGCAGCATTGGGTGGGATTAATACCTAGGAAGAGTATAGGAGTTCTTGTTCTTTGGAGATTCCTTGGGGAATAAGCACAGATTGACCTTCGTGAACACCAACTTTGCTTTCCATGATCGTTCCAGCGTTCTTGTTTTTCTTCTTAGAAATCTTCTTCATCTGAGATGTTGTTGAAGACATTGTTGGAAGTTGTTAAGAGCTTAGGGTTTTTGACGAGAAGAGAAGAAGAAAAAGTTCAGAGTGTGGAAAAAGAGTAAAAGACTAAGCTGTTTAGTTTTATAGTAAGTAAGTTGAAGCACTCATCAACTAAAGCCCAGATACCTGGAGGTCGTGGGTTGGATACGGAATGAGGTGGCGTGAAGTGAGCATTGGTAATAAGCGTGATTAAAGGTAATCATTGTCTTTAATAACCGCACCATACCGTGGCAACTGTTTTGAAGCGGTTCGGAAACCCAAGAGACGTCACGATTGATGTAGTGGAAACCATACACAGTA
This sequence comes from Vicia sativa, assembly GCA_021764765.1. NCBI lineage: Eukaryota > Viridiplantae > Streptophyta > Magnoliopsida > Fabales > Fabaceae > Vicia > Vicia sativa. The sequence continues at coordinate 209,551,307 of CM038792.1, read as the reverse complement.
TCATGATTACTCAAAGTCACATCAAAATCTTGTGAATAGGTTTAAAATAAGTATTTCTCAGAAAGAGATTCGAAATACATATTTTAAAGGGGCATTTTGTTGGCTGAAGATTTTGATATATATGATTCGAAATGGAGTCATTGAGCTCAAAACAAAATGATGTCAGTATTCGTGGGAACAAAGTGAATGTCACAGTTCGGAAATGAAAGAATTGGCTCTTCGAATGGGCGTACTGAAGCTTGGAGTTTCGAACGACAATTATGATGATACATATGAAGGAAGCTTGAAGTGGTAGTAGGTGTATCCGAGAAGTAAGTTCGAACAAGTGGCCAAAGCATTTGAAATTCAAGCGGCGGGATAATTGGAAGTTAGGAAATATGTTGAGGCGGTTCGAAGGCGTGGAAGCAAGACAAGTGCGATGTTCGCATGTTACGAGCGTGGCAAGATCTCATAAGCGGACCGTTATGGTCAAGTAGTATAAATAGAAGTCTTAGTGTTAGGATTTCGTGTGTCATATCTATTGTACAAAAATTCAGTAAACATTCAAAATACCACATGGCTAGGGAAACGAATGCTCGAATGATGTACGTATGGTTGCACCAAAACTTTTATTATTCAGTAAACATATTTATCTTTCCAGTTTATCCTTTATCTTTGCATCAATGTCTTTTAAATTCTTTACATTCAAAGTCATTTAACTTTTCCTTGCATTTAAATGTTTCTTTTATTTCAAAGTCTTTTACATTTCAGAAACTCTTTACATTAACGTTCTTACTTTCCAGAAAATCTTTACATTCTTGTCTTTACATTTTTGTCTTTTTACATTTCATGCTTTTATATTCATGCTTTTACATTAAAAGTCTTTTACCTTTAAAAACCATTTACGTTTTCCTGCATTTATACATTTCTTTGCAAATCGAACCTTATTGCGTTTACTTGTTCAAATCAGTTTTATGTTATTTTGTTTGATCATGTCATTAAGTTATTTAGCATTGTGATCGAAATACTTTGGATATATATATAAAACACTCTGAATACAAGTCTTAAACATGAACACTTATTTTGTTATTAATTCTATCCAAACGACCAATACCCCATAGGATCAATCTAGTCGATCCTGCAAATTACCAGAGGAATTGAATAACAATTATAACGCTTATTCGATAGTTTGGAAGACTAGCGGTTGTTTCACCAGAAATCACTGTGAACAGGTTTATACACTTTAAACTAAAAATCGATTTCTATTATTTACGCATCATAAACATAATTTGATTATATATTCTTGATCGTGATGATGTTTGCAAGCTTTCTGGTTTATTTAATTCGATTTTAAGTGCAGGAATCGTGATATGCCATTGTTAGGTTTTCCAAGCTTCAAATTGGGATCCTTCGATTTAGGAAAAATTGGTCAAAACCAAAGTCATATTCGTATTCATTAGGATGAAAGCAATTGATCCATGTCCCCATAACGAATTTATATTGCATATTTTTGGATCATGATTTTTGCAAGACTTATAGCTACGGTTAATCCGTTGGTAAAAGCTTCAGCTACGAACTAAAACCGTAGCTAAAAGTTTAAATATTTAAATGAGGAAGACAATGTACTTGGCGCATGTTCTGATTGGCATCGAGGAATTAATTTCGTTTTTGTTTCTTTTATTCCATGTCACTAACACAAAGTGCAGGTTGGTCCAGTCGCAAGGAAGTCACGCGTATAACATAGAGGACCTTGGTTCGAACCTTGGCTCCTCACTTTCTTTTTAACACTTTGCAAAAACTAACATTTTTCTTATTTCTTTTCATATTTTTTCCTTTTAATTTATTTTCTTTTTAAACAATTTTCTCATGCATTAAAAAATCACCAAAAATATTTTCTTTTTGCATTTTAATCAGAAAAATACTTATTTAATTTTTGACATAAAAATTAATATTTTTGCATGCATATTTTAATTAATTGTTAATTAACCATTAAATTGACTTTTAATTGCTTTTTATTATCAAAATCGATCCAGAAAATTCTCACAAAAATTACTCTATCATCTAATTGTCATTACTAACTTAAAACATTTTTCTAACTCAAAAAATCTTTTTTACTAACATTTTTTCTCTTATGCGAGTTTCTTATATTTTCCGATTATTATGTATCTGCTTACAGGTTGTAATAGTTAGGCTTTATTTTCTCGCATTCTTTTCCAATATTATGTAACTTCTCATGGGATGTAATAGTTTAATTAGGATTTACTTTCCGCACTCCTATTATGTATCTGCCCCAAAGCCATGTAATAGCGTAGGACATTTACTTTCCGCAATTTACTTTCTGCACCCTATAAACTGCTAGTAACTAGGCGTGTATGGCAAGACAAAAACGAACATAGATCACTTCTAATTCCAAGATAAAATATTTGAATTCGACACACTTCTTCACACATGCACCCCCTTAGGGTAATTCTCTCTCGTTGCCTTTCGAATAAATGGTCAAGTCCCTCGAACGTAGAGGTATCCTAGCACCGTTTCCTACAAACATATCATCATAGTCCCTTCGATACAAAGATCATAGACCCACGATGTCGCCTACGAATACATGATCTCGTCCCTCGATTGTTGCCTATGAAAAGTGATGATCGTCCCCTCGAATGTGCTAAGATACTCCTACAAGTTGCTTTCTATGACCATCCGATGTCCCTTCGAATGTCCCTTCTACATCCAACGAATAGGGTTACCTACCAACTAATGGTATGGATAGCGCTATTCTAAAGGAACGTAAAACAACACGAAAAACGACCATTCTGAGTAGGTAATAAGATTTTTAGTTGCTTGCTCTATCAAAATACTTTTCACACCTCACACTTTTGTCAAATTTCAAACATTTTTCAAAACAAAAATATTTCCGAACACTTTGTATACATTCCTACATGAATCATTACAAAGTCAAAGCGAAATGCCTTTTCAAAACATTTTTGTCAAACACACAGAAAGCAATTTTTTAAAGTGAGCTAAAAGCAACTAAGAGCCTGTAGATAACTACGGATGGAAAGGGGTGCTAATACCTTCCCTTTTCATAACCTTCTACCTTACTCAGAATCTAACGAAGGTCTTTTTCTGTTCTTTTCACCTTCCCTTAATTGGATAAAAGAAAAGCCGGTGGCGACTCTTGCTATCCGCAACATTTGCGATAAAAAGCAAAACAAAATCTCAAAGTCAGTTCACCGTATTACACTGACAAGTAAAAAAGAATCTATATTTAAATAGAGAAAAGTGATGAAGATTGAATAGTTTGGTTCAAGATTAGTTTCATTTATATGCTTCTTCGGTGGAAGAAGAAGAAGTGAATGTGGAAGAAGAATTTTGATAAGATTAGGAAGCGGTGGTTTCGGTTTTGGAAGCAGTTTTATGTTAAAGAGTGATATGATGAATGACCTGGAATGACTTAGCAGATGCTTTTTACAAGCAGTACCAGTACAATGCTGAATTGGGACCCACTCGCATGCAACTACAGAGCATGTCTATGGGTCGTGATGAGAAGTTCAAAGAGTATGCTCAGAAATGGAGAGATTTAGCAGGCAGAGTTCAACCACCCTTGTCCAATAGGGAGTTGGTTGATATGTTTATGGGAACACTGACAGGCCCATTCTTCAATCATCTGATTGGAAACTCTTCAACCAGATTCACCGAGCTGATATTGACAGGAGAACACGTTGAAGCTGGAATCAAGAGCGGAAAGATTCAGGTAGAATCGTCCTCAAATGCTGCGAAGAAATCTTTTGGTGGTAACAAAGAAGCCGATGCTGTGTATGGTCAGAAAAGCGGAGCCAAGACCAACCGTGCTCAATCTGTGGGGGCAGTTGTGATCTCTAATCCTACATCAGCACAACCTCAGCGAGACAACGCGCGAAACCAGAACGCGCCACGAAGACAGTACAGTTTACAAAGATCAACATGCCATTGTCGCAAGCCTTGCAACACATGTTGAAAGCAAAGCTGATTACCTTGAGGGATCCTCCTCAAAACATCAACACTTCCTCTCCGAGAGACAATCCTAATTCTAAGTGTGCTTACCACTCCAACAGCCCAGGGCATAACACTGACGATTTTTGGTCTCTGAAGAGCAAGATTCAAGACATGATTGAAGCTAAAGAAATTGAGTTTGATCCTCCTGTTGAGACTCTGAATGTGATCAACGCACTTATGCCTAACCATGGCAAAAGTTCCAATGCTATTGACAAGAACTCTTATGTTTTTAATATAGATGACTTGGATATTCCGCTGATGACTGTTAAGAAGAATTTGCTGCAAGCCGGTGTCAATCCAGGACGCCCAGAGAATTATCGTTGGTGCCCTCTAGCGCCTGACGGTTGTGCTTGGTTGAGAAGACGTATTCAGTGCATGATGGATAACCGAGAAGTGCTATTTCTGAAACCATCACCTGTGGAGAATCTGTGTGAAGACATGTCTAAGAAACTGAAGATCGAAGATGTGAGCGAAGCCGTACCAGAAGTATGGGATACCTTGGGGCAACCAAGTGGAAAGTTTAATTACATGGTGAAGTATACTGTTCCTGAAAGCTACAAAATTCCTATTGAAGATGTCAAAGCTACCGGATGGGGAGACGACTTCCCAGAAGACTATGCTGATGTAAACAGAATAAGGATTTCCTCTGCTGATCCTATGCCTAGAGTGGCACCTCTCATCATCACTTCTCCCAGACCAGTTCCATACTCCTCTGACAAAGTTATACCATGGAACTATGGAGCCGAAGTTTACTATCATGGCATCAAACAAGACCCTCTGACCATTGAGGACATTACAGTTGAAGCTACCATTCCTAAAATTGACAACATCACCGGATCAAGTAAGGTGACTAGAACCGGAAGAGTGTTTTCTCCAGAGATCTATCCTCCAAAAGACACCGCGACTCCAACTCGCATTCCAGCTATCGAACCCATTCCCGAAGCCAGAGGGAAAGAACCAGTAACTCATCCTGCTCAGACAGAAGTGCCAAAGGAAGTTGCTGAAGATGCCTCCAAACAAGAAATGGAGGAAATTCTGAAGATCATCAAGAAGAGTAACTACAATGTTGTGGAACAGTTGGGACAGACTCCGTCCAAGATCTCCATGTTGGCTCTGCTATTGTGCTCTGAGGCTTAGCTAAGGCCTTGGTGAAGTTTCTGAAGAATGCTCACATACCGCAATACACTACTACTGATCAATTTGAAGTTTGTATTGCTAGCCTGGCTGCCAACAACGGCCTAGGCTTCTCTGATGCTGATTTGACTCCTGCCGGAAGGAAACACAACAAAGCCTTGCACGTCTCTGTTGAATGCAAGGGCGTTACATTGTCTCATGTTTTGGTAGATACCGGTTCCACTCTGAATATCCTACCGAAGAGTGCTTTTGACCGACTTGAGGTTGAAGGATTGGTCTTGAAGCCCAATGACATAATTGTAAGAGCTTTTGATGGTTCTAAACGAACAATACTTAGAGAGCTCATTCTGCCTGTTAAAGTCGGTTCCCAAACTTTCGACTCCACTTTCTTTGTCATGGACATCCGTCCAGCTTACTCTTGCCTACTTGGACGCCCTTGGGTACATAGGGCAGGCGCTGTTACCTCTACCTTACATCAGAAGCTGAAGTACCCAGTGAAGGGGAAGGTTGTTACAGTATGTGGTGAAGAGGAATACATGGTAAGTCATCTGCAGTCATTCCGATACCTCGAGATGGAAGGTGAATTCTTTGAGACTCCCTATCAAGCTTTCGAAACAGTTCCAAGAGTTATGCCTGTTGACTCTCCTGCCACTCCTGAAGTTACACAAGTTCCGCCTAGGATGGCCTCGCTAAAGGATGCTCAAGGCGCAGTTGAAGAAGGAGGTAGTACTATTTGGGGTCAGCTCCCCAATCTTCCTTTCAAATCTGACAAGACTTGTTTAGGCTTCACCATCAAAGGTCAGAAGATGATACGCCGCGAACGTTCCGGCCAACTTCCTTTCCGCATCAGCCAGAATGGAGTCCATGCCATAGAAGACGACAACAGTGACTTCGACATCAGCAAATGGATCTTCCCAACTCCAGACAATGGACTTAGAAATTGGAAGACCGAAGACGTCATACCAATCTCCTCTAGGCAAGAGTAATTGCTTTTGTTTTCTGTTATGCTTTTCGTTTTCTATGCTTTGAACAATAAACTTTAAAGCCTGGTGCCTTGCCCGGGGCATCATGGCTCGTTTGTGAGGGTTATTATCTGTCATTTGCATATTTTCATTCAATAAAATCATTGGACTTTTGCATTTAATTCTTTCTTTTTACTTTACTACCCCTTCAAAAGCTATGTGTTCTTACACACACCCACATGATGCACTGCAGAATCACTCCGAATCTCGTTGATAACAGCTATGCTATTGCTAAATATGACTTCGATAATCTGATCTAACAAGGCGAAGACGAAGGTGAGGAAGATTGTGAAGTGCACGGAGAACTTGTCAGACTGCTACAGCAAGAAGAACGAGTTATACAGCCACACAAAGAGCCAGTGGAGGTTGTGAATTTGGGTACTAATGAAGACAGAAAAGGAGTCAAGATAGGAGCAGGTCTTGAGAACGGTGTCAAGGAAATATTGGTTCAGATGCTACGAGACTATATCGAGGTTTTTGCTTTGTCATACGAAGACATGCCAGGTTTAGACATTGACATTGTGGTACACCGATTACCGACAAAAGAAGGTTTTCTCCCTGAGAAGCAGAAGGTCCGTCGTATGCGTCCTGAGATGTCAGAGAAAATCAAAGCCGAATTTATGAAGCAGTTCAACGCCGGTTTCCTAGCCGTTACTTCTTATCCACAGTGGGTTGCAAACGTGGTACCCGTACCTAAGAAGGATGGCAAAGTACGAATGTGTGTGGATTACAGAGATTTGAACAGAGCAAGTCCGAAAGACGATTTTCCACTTCCTCATATTGATGTCCTGGTCGAAAACACCGCTCAGCATAAGGTTTTCTCCTTCATGGATGGTTTCTCCGATTACAATCGATCAAAATGGCTCACGAAGACATGGAAGACTACTTCGTTACGGTGGGGCACTTTCGCTACAAGGTCATGTCGTTCGGTGAATAGCGGCGCCACTTATCAACGTGCCATGGTGGCATTATTTCATGACATGATTCATCACGAGATAGAGGTCTCGTCGGCGACATGATAGCTCGATCACGAAGAAGAACATCTCGATCATTTGCGGGCTGTTTGATAGGCGAAGAAGACTAAGACTCAACCCCAACAAGTGCACCTTTGAGTCGGATCCGTAAACTCCTAGGATTTGTTGTCGATGGTAAAGGTATTGAAGTTGACCCAAGGTTAAAGCTATTCAAGAAATGCCGACTCCGAGAAAGAAGTCGAGAGTTTCTTGGGACGATTGAACTACATTGCCGATTCATTACACGTCTAAGCTACATGTGAGCTAATCTTCAAATTCTTGAAGAAAGATCAAGTAGTGGAATGGAGCGATGATTGCCGATCTCTTTTGACAAAATCAAGGAGTACCTCTGAAATCCTTCTATCCGATGCCAAGGAAGACCTCTTATCATGTACTTGGTGATAGAGAACTCAATGGGGTGTGTTAGGGCAACATGACGAGTGCAGTCGAAAAGAGTATGCAATATACTACCTTAGCAAAAGTTTACCGGTGAAACAAGATACTCACCGAGAAAACTTGCGCGCTTTAGGCTGCTCGCCGACTAAGACAGTATATGTTGACTCACACTACTTTGTTGATCTCCAAGATGGATCCGATAAAATACATATTTGAGAAACCAACTCTCTTCGGAAGAATAGCAAGATGGCAAATGATCTTGACTGAATACGACATCCAATATACTTCTCAGAAAGTGATCAAAGGAAGTGTAGTAGCCTATCATTTGACTCATCAAGCCGTAGATGACTATCAGTCTATGCAGTTCGAGTTTCCAGACAAAGATGTTTTGTTAGTTACTGATTGCGAAGAAACAGAACCAGACGAAGGACCTGAACAAGGATCCCGATGGACCATGGTCTTTGATGGAGCCTCAAATGCACTTGGCAATGGCATTGGCGCCATCATTACATCCCCTACAGGCGGACAGACACCTTTCACCGCCAGATTATGTTTCAGTTTTACCAACAACATGGCCGAATACGAAGCGTGCATCATGGGTATTAAAGCTACTATTGACTTAAGAATCAAATTCTTGCAAGTGTATGGAGACTCAGCTTTTGTGATCAGTCAGATTAAGGGCGAGTGGGATACGACGCATCCGAATCTCATTCCATATCGAGAGCATGTTCTAAGTCTGATCCTTTATTTCAAAGAGATTACTTTTGATCACATTCCACGAGAAGAGAATCAGTTGGCAGACGCATTAGCTACTATGTCATCTATGTTCAAAGTCAGATGGGACAACGAGGTTCCCCAGATCATCATTGAAAAGTTTGACGAACCAGTATACTATTGTGAACTTGATACCGAAGAAAAACCTTGGCTCTACGAAGTAAAGAGGTATCTTGAGGCTCAAGAATATCCCGTAGGGGCATCTGTCAACGATAAGAAGTTCTTGAGAAGATTCGCATCCAAATTCTTCCTCAACAACGGGATTTTATACAAGCGCAACCAGACTTGTGCTTACTCCGCTGTGTAGATCAGAAAACTTCCAGACAAATCATGGAAGAATTACACGAAGGCGCATTCGGTACCCACTCCAGTGGATATACCATGGCTAAGAAGATTTTGAGAACAAGTTACTATTGGTCCACCATGGAGGTTGATTGTCACCGCTATGCTCGATCTTGTCACAAATGCCAGATATACGCAGACAAAGTGCACGTACCTCCAGTACCATTGAATGTTCTGAACGCTCCTTGGCCTTTCGCAATGTGGGGCATCGACATGATCGGAGAAATCAAGCCCACTTCTTCAAATGGACATCGTTTCATCCTTGTGGCAATTGATTATTTCACCAAGTTGGTAGAAGCAGCCTCGTTCGCATCTGTTACCAAGAATGTTGTGGCTCGATTCATCAAGCATAATCTTATTTGTCGATACGGAACTCCCGAAAGGATCATCACAGATAACGGTTCTAATCTCAACAACAAAATGATCACCGAACTCTGCACGCAGTTCAAGATCAAGCATCACAACTCTTCTCCATATCAGCCTAAAATGAATGGCGCAGTGGAAGCCGCCAAAAAGAATATCAAGAAGATCATACAGAAGATGACAGTGACTTACAAGGATTGGCACGAGATGTTGCCATTTTCTCTCCACGGTTACTGCACCACAGTACGAACATCCACAGGGGCAACCCCCTTCTCCCTTGTATACGGTATGGAAGCAGTCCTACTAATTGAGGTTCAGATACTCTCAACCAGAGTCCTCCAGGACGCGGAGCTAGGCAAAGACGAATGAGTCCGGACTCGCCTTGACCAAATTAACTTGATCGACGAGAAACGGCTCGCATCCATCTGCCATGGACAGATCTATCAGAAACGAATGATCAGAGCGTTCAACAAGAAAGTCAAACACCGAGTCTACCAAGTCGGTGATCTAGTAGTCAAGCGCATCATCCTTCCACAAGGGGATCCCAGGGGCAAATGGACTCCCACCTATGAGGGACCATTTGTAGTCAAAACAGTATTTTTCGGCGGAGCTATGATACTTAACACCATGGATGGCGAAGACTTCCCACACCTTGTGAACGCAGACATAGTCAAAAAATACTACGCATGAACGAGACCCGCTAGGTCGACTGGCCTAGGCAAAAGTAAGGGAATCCTGGCGAACCAAAAAGGTTCGGGCAAAAGTTAAGGATATATACAAAACATGTACACCCAGCAAGTCGAAAACCTGAAAAGGCGGCTTGGGCAAAAAAGGGTATCCCGGTAGACTGAAAACCTGAGAAGGCGATCTAGGAAAAAGTTAGGGATTTAAGCGTACGACTATGTTTCGTCCAGATCACCTACCTACAAACTACTACCATCAGCATTCAAGATTCAAATGGCGAAAATCAATTCACTCACTTTCTACTGACAGCAAGGAGATGAGATAGTCGAAATATATGAGTACTAGCATAGTTGAAACTTGACGAGATTGTTTCCACATAGCTTTTTTACTTTCTTTGTGTACAAACTGCTTGGCCATACGCTGCCTTTCAAATTAATACAATTTCTTTCTTTTACAATGTTCGCTATTTTTGTTTTTTGCATAAAGTCCAATGATTGCTTTGAATGATTATATGCATTTGACAATAAATATCTGTTTACAAACATACGAAAAGCGGACATACGAAATTAATTACTACAGGCTCTAGGAATTGGGATGACGACGAAAGTCATCAATATATTCCCCTGCAGAGTACAATCCCCACAGAGCTGTCACTCACTACAAACTTTCTCCAGGGAAATACAAATTTCCTTCCATCAGTGTTCCAAACGCTCCAGCTTCATCGCGTTAGTCTCCGAGCAGCGATCCCAATCAGTCTCCAAGCAGTAACGGTTCGTCTCTAGCAGAGGTATTTATCCCCAGCAGAGTATCTCTCGACGATCACCATTCCCTGATAGCAGCAATATCCAGACTCGAAACTTGGTCAGATAATGCATCAGAGGAAACCTGCATCTCTTATTCCCCAGCCGGAGGTTTCGACAAAACTTCGGGTCCTTCAAGCCTTAGCAATATTCAGACATTCCCCAACCAGATCTACGCGCAAGATCCCTAGTGGAGTGTCCTCCAACTTCCACCATCCTCAGTAGGGTCTACCACAAGATCCCCAGCGGAGTATCTCCCAGTTTTTGTTATTCCCCAGCAGCATTGATATCTAGACTCGAAACTTGGTCAGATAGTGCATCGGAGGAATCAAAGGCACCTTCTCCTCTTCCGAGTTAGAGTTTTTCCCCAAGCAGAAATCAGAAATCTCGGGCAGAACATCCACATCTTCTTCAAGATGGATATGTTTTGAAATACCACAACATCTACATTCATACATTATTCATAAAAGTCATAACATGAGCATATATCATTCATACACATTGTCATATGATCGCATGCATCATAACCTGCAAAAGTCTAACTATATCCTGTCAAAGTTTCTTTTGGTTTTTTCCCAACGGGTGAAAACCACTTCTAAAACAAAAAGGTCAAAGATTAATACCCGAAACAAGACGAGAAACCTATCTGAACGACCGTGACAATAGGTCCAGGATTAATACCCGAAGCAAGACGGGAAACCCTATCCGAAAGGCCGTACAAATTACCTCCAAATGGAAGGTCCAGGATTAATACCCGAAGCAAGACGGGAAACCCTATCCAAACGACCACCCATGTTGTCCTCCGACAACAAGCACTAGATTAACACCCGAAGCAAGACGGGGAAAACTATCCACATTCTGCCAAATATTATCCCCCCAGAGTAGCCAGGACGAAGGTTTATTCTTATTATCTCTTATTATCAACAACAACTACAGAGTCTAGCGTACGACTCAGTTGCCCTAGATGGCATCTTAAGCCCATCTCCGACTACTTGTCAACCTCTCTCCACTTTCAGAATGCTGCATATTTAGTTAAAAACCAATACAAACCAATAACTTCATTCAAAGACGAGCGCAAAGTCTAACGTACGACTCTCTCTGGATGGCATCTTAAGCCCATCTCCGTGCTCCCTTCTACTTTCGGGAATATCTGCAGAGCCTAGCATATGGCTCATTCCCCATTCGTCTCTCTAGATGGCATCTTAAGCCCATCTCCGACGATTCTCCTATTCAGGCGACGTTATCGAGTCTAACATACGACTCATTCCCCAGTAAAGTCGGCAATTTCTCCAAATGGCATCTGTAAGCCCATTCCCACACATCATCAATCAACGACGAGTTCAAATTTTCAGATGTACTCGAGTGTTCAATCATCTTCTACCTCCAGGCTACGAAAGGCAAGCATGCCAATCTAACCCTTCCAGTATAAGAGGATTGAACAGGGGCAGCTGTCATACCCCAAAATTTTCCCTTCTACTTCTCAAGACATTTCACCTATCCATACTCAAGGATTTCACAAGGGTTGGCCAGGCAAACCCTCTCCTAAGCAATCAACCCAAACTAGGGTTTGGCTATCCTCAGATCAAGATGGACTTCCAACATCTCCAGTGGTCATCATGCCTCATCATATGCTTCAAAGAATCTCCATGTCAAGTTTCAAGCCTTACAAGTCAAGTTTCCTCAAACAATTGCTCAGATGGTTGAAAATCAATTGTATTGGACAAAAAGTCAATTGTGGTCAACATACAGTCAAACTTCATAATTTTTGGTCAACATCCATATTTTGAAGTAACATTCATCATTTGATCAAGGGTTGATCATGATTCATCAAGAAAACTCAAGATTTGATCAAAAGTCAACATACTTTGACCAGGCATAACTTTCACATACTTTGCAGGAAATATTTCCACCACCTCTCATTTTGAAGAGAATTCAATTCTATACAACTTCATGTCTCACAAGCTTGGTCAGAAAATGCTTCATTTGGAAGATATGGATCAAAACATTACAGGTCCTTTTCAAAGTCAACAAAAAGTCAACTTTTTGTAAAGAAGTGTTATTGAGAATGGAAACTCCAATTGAGATGAAACTAAAGAGGTTGTTTAGAGGACATCTAGAGCTTTCTAACAAGTCCAAGAACACCCAAAAATGTTAAAAATTCAGCAAGATACACCTTGCACAAGTTGGGCATTTTTGAGGAGGTGCACAAAGAGAAATACTTGACAAAAGCCAAAATTTTGGAAATGGGCCTACCTTTTCTTGGTTCAAACTTGTTCCTCAACTAATTTGGAACCTCCAAGCCCAATGCCACGAATTTTATCTTTTATTTTCTATTTATTTCTGATTTTAATCATTTAAAAGCCAATTAAATTAAAATAAAAGGTAGAAAATCAAAATTAAATGCAAATTGGATTTTTCTCTCATTCTTGAGGTCCAAGCAAACCTCCCAAGCTGGAAAATTCGAAATTGGCATTGATTGGCAAGAGAATTGATTGAAATTTGATCAAAAAGGCAATATTTGGTTTTATACCAAATCAAATATTTTCTCATTGATTGATACATTATTTCTTCATGATTCTTGACCTAAATCCATCTACTATATATACATGAAGCATTCACATGACACAGGAACAAAATTTCTGCCTCTAAGAACCCTTACCAACTTCAAAAAAACTGTGACATTCAAGCAATTGGCAGCCCCAACTTTGCTTCGATTCAGACGATTCCAAGCCTTGCAATGGATTCCTGGAGGTTCTCTGATCAATCCCAGATACTCACAAGCAAGCAAAACGTGCAGAAACGCCATATCCAAATCACGGTTTATACACTTTAAACTCAAAATCGATTTCTGTTATTTACGCATCATAAACATAATTTGATTATATATTCTTGATCGTGATGATGTTTGCAAGCTTTCTGGTTTGTTTAGTTCGATTTTAAGTGCAGGAATCGTGATATGCCATTGTTAGGTTTTCAAAGCTTCAAATTGGGATCCTTCGATTTAGGAAAAATTGGTCAAAACCAAAGTCATATTCGTATTCAGGAGGATGAAAGCAATCGATCCATGTCCCCATAACGAATTTATATTGCATATTTTTGGATCTTGATTTTTGCAGGTGCTATAGCTACGGTTAATCCTTTGGTAAAAGTTTTAGCTACGAACTAAAACCGTAGCTAAAAGTTTAAATTTTTAAATGAGGAAGACGATGTTCTTGGCGCGTGTTCTGATTGGCATCCAGGAATTAATTTCGTTTTTGTTTCTTTTATTCCATGTCACTAACACAAAGTGCAGGTTGGTCCAGTGGCAAGGAAGGCACGCGTATAACATAGAGGACCTTGGTTCGAACCTTGGCTCCTCACTTTCTTTTTAACACTTTGCAAAAACTAACATTTTTCTTATTTCTTTTCATATTTTTTCCTTTTAATTTATTTTCTTTTTAAACAATTTTCTCATGCATTAAAAAATCACCAAAAATATTTTCTTTTTGCATTTTAATCAGAAAAATATTTATTTAATTTTTGACATAAAAATTAATATTTTTGCAAGCATATTTTAATTAATTGTTAATTAACCATTAAATTGACTTTTAATTGTTTTTTATTATCAAAATCGATCCAGAAAATTCCCAAAAAATTACTCTATCATCTAATTGTCATTACTAACTTAAAAAAAAATTCCTAACTCAAAAAATCTTTTTTACTAACATTTTTTCTCTTATGCGAGTTTCTTATATTTTCCGATTATTATGTATCTGCTTACAGGTTGTAATAGTTAGGATTTATTTTCTCGCATTCTTTTCCAATATTATGTAACTGCTCATGGGATGTAATAGTTTAATTAGGATTTACTTTTCGCACTCCTATTATGTATCTTCCCCAAAGCCATGTAATAGCGTAGGACATTTACTTTCCGCACTTTATTTTCCGCAATTTACTTTTTGCACCCTATAAACTGCTAGTAACTAGGCGTGTATGGCAAGATAAAAACGAACATATATCACTTCTAATTCCAAGATAAAATATCTGAATTTGACACACTGCTTCACACATGCACCCCCTTAGGGTAATTCTCTCTCGTTGCCTTTCGAATAAATGGTCAAGTCCCTCGAACGTAGAGGTATCCTAGCACCGTTGCCTAGAAACATATCATCATAGTCCCTTCGATACAAAGATCATAGACCCACGATGTCGCCTACGAATACATGATCTCGTCCATCGATTGTTGCCTACGAAAAGTGATGATCGTCCCCTCGAATGTGCTAGGATACTCCTACAAGTTGCCTTCTATGACCTCCGATGTCCCTTCGAATGTCCCTTCTACATCCAACGAATAGGGTTACCTACCAACTAATGGTATGGATAGAGTTATTCTAAAGGAACGTAAAACAACATGAAAAACGACCATTCTGAGTAGGTAATAAGACTTTTAGTTGCTTGCTCTATCAAAATACTTTTCACACCTCACACTTTTGTCAAAGTTCAAACATTTTTCAAAACAAAAACATTTTCGAACACTTTGTATACATTCCTACATGAATCATTACAAAGTCAAAGAGAAATGCCTTTTCAAAACATTTTTGTCAAACACACAGAAAGCAATTTTTTAAAGTGAGCTACAAGCAACTAAGAGCCCGTAGATAACTACGGATGGAAAGGGGTGTTAATACCTTCCCTTTTCATAACCTTCTCCCTTACTCAGAATCTAACGAAGGTATTTTTCTGTTCTTTTCACCTTCCCTTAATTTGATAAAAGAAAAGTCGGTGGCGACTCTTGCTATCCGCAACATTTGCGATAAAAAGCAAAACAAAATCTCAAAGTCAGTTCACCGTATTACACTGACAAGTAAAAAAGAATCTATATTTGAATAGAGAAAAGTGATGAAGATTGAATAGTTTGGTTCAAGATTAGTTTAATTTCTATGCTTCTTCGGTGGAAGAAGAAGAAGTGAATGTGGAAGAAGAATTTTGATAAGATTGGGAAGCGGTGGTTTCGATTTTGGAAGCAGTTTTATGTTAAAGAGTAATATGATGAATGATAGAGGAAGAAGAATAATAAGCACATCAGTTTCAAGAAAAACAAATTTCTGTAAATGTAATTTTTGTTTATGTTTTAATATTCTGTCGTATTTTAAAAATAATTTTGATGAATTTTTAATGGCTTGAATAGTTCTTTTTTGTATTTTGAACCCTATACCTTTAGCTCAAATGATACATTCTCCTCCACCAAGTCATTTGTTGTTTATGTTTAACATATGTAATGCATATGTATATATTGTATAATGTAGTAAATTATTTTAGAATAGATTTTGTTATATTGAGACATTTTAATATTTTATATAGTTGAAATATTTGAACTACATTATACAATATTGTTTATATTATATAGTTGAAACATTTTAATTATTATTTTATTTTATTATTAATAAATAAAATATTTAAAAGTTAATATACTAATTCATTAGTTGAAATATTATGAAATAATTATTTCTTATTATATTTACTAGTCTTCAATTTAAAATATTAATAGGTGAAATATTTATTAAATTAATTTAAATGATCTAAATATTTAATATTTCAACTATTAATATTTTAAATATTAATAGTTGATAAATTAAATAGTTGAAATATTAATTGTTTATATATTAAATAGTTAAAATATTAATATTGGAAACCGAATTAGGGACCTATGCTAAAAATATAGTATCGAACCACATAATTAGGGATCCTAAACCATATATATATATATATATATATATATATATATATATATATATATATATATATATATATATATATATATATATATATATATATATATATATATATATGGACTAAAACAAAAAACATGTTAATTAACAAGGACGATAACCAAAATAACGCTAATTAAATAATTTATTAAATATTTCAAATATTTATTAAATTGATTAAAAATATTTGAAATATTTAAAACATTATAGGTTGGGAGTCAAAGGTCTTTGGTGGACGAAAACAAAAAATACGCTAACTTAAAGAGACACGCTAATTTACATGGACGAAATATCTATTTAAGTCATTTTTAATTAACATTTTCAAATTTACATTGTCACATAAAAATTATTTTGATCACATCACTTAAAATTTTGACACATCAACAATTTTGAAGAAAATATAAAATTTTAAGACTAAATTGCAATCAACAAGAATGGTTAAAATGCTAAGACCAAAAATATTATTGAGTCTAAAATATATTTGAAAGAGTGTGTTGATTTAATTTATGTAATTATTTTAATAAATAATTGTCGCACTCCAAAATTTTCCCTTCGTTTTATCCCATTATTTTCAAGCAAAAATGTTCATTTATTATGGCTTCAGAGGAATTCCTACTGAAAATTTTTCATGAAAAAAGTGGTGAGAAAGTTCTATCTTGTTAACCAATTCAATTCAAATTTGAGAGGTTTCAAACGATTTCGGACTATGGGTGCAAAAGGTTGTTTGGAATTATTCGTCCGAAAAAGGGTTATCTGTTTAGAACTTGAATTCAAAAAATAATTATTTATTTGAGATTTAATTTTTAAAAGAAATTCTTTTCTTTACTCGGGTTATTTGAATTCGGTGAATGAAAATGCCATTCTCGGTGTATGAATTTGCTAGTAAAAAATAATTACAAGAGATTATTCAATCTATATTGGATATTTCAAGCAAAAATGCAAAGATCGGAATTTCAAGACTCAATGTGAAAAAAAGAGAGTTTCTTATTATTATTTCTTTAGAATTCGGTTACAATTTCGAATTGTAAAGTTACAGAAAATACAAAAAAAGAATGTCTTAATTCTATTTGTTGCTACAAGTCCTAAGTTTGTCCGAGTTAATTGTCGCTTCCTCCGAGTTTTGCTTCACATTCGGGCTGCCTTCTCATTTGTTGTTATGCCATTCTCCGCGTTGTCACATGAAACACAAGAAAAGAGAATGATTAGTAGCTGTATATCAAAGTAAAATCAAAGTAAAGTAACATATTTTTGAACTCATCATTAGGTGTCTGGCGGGAATCAGGTTTTAATGCTAATCCTCATAATCTTGCGCAAGATTAATCATCGGTGAAGAGGCTTATTTGCAAATCGCGAGCTAACTCGGTTCACAAACAAGTTTAACTCAGAATATTCATCACAGTTTAATCTAACCCAACAGTCTAATTAATCCCACAGTTTAATCTAATCCAACAGCCAAGTAATTCCCAACAGGCAGCAAGTGTAATTAAAGGCAACAGGGTCAAAGTTAACATAGCAGCAGCAGCAAGAAAGACAAATTGTCTTGGTTATCAGCATAATCAAAGCCAGCAGTAATAAAGCCAAGGAGGGTAAACTCAACCCTACAAGTAATTAACACAGCAGCAACATAGAAGAGGAAAAGTGTGGTTTCAAAGTTATATTTTCACCAAAGGTGAAAAGGAGAAAAAATAGAACAAGTCAGTATTGCTGATGAGAGTCTGTGGGCAGAAGACAAGGACCAGCCTACATTTATGTTTAAAACAATACCAGAAAAAGAGAGAGGCATCAATTTAGAAGCAAAAAAAAGAGAACCAAGAAGCAAGTATCAGCCTAACAACCACAAAAAAGAACAAGGCATATATCTATTTTGAAGAGAAAAAAGGCTATCAGTGTTTGAACACACAGTTTATTCTCAACACAGTTTATTCTCAACACAGTTTTATTCTCAACACAGTTTATTCTAAAAAAAGAAACCAACAGAACAAGCATCCATCCATTGACACAAAAAAACCAAAAAACCATCGTAGCATCTGCCTAAAACAGTTCCAAAACCAAAAAAACAAAGAAACAAGTGAGGCATCGTGTTCTGCTGATACAAACCAAAAGGCAAAAACCTAGTGTAGCATTTGTTCTAACCATTTTCAAACCCAGAAAACCAGCAAATGTATCGTTTCTAAACACAAAAACCAGACCAAAATCCAAACAAACCAGCATGACCAAACAACAGCAAAATCCCAGAAAAATGTAAAAAACCGAAACCTAAGCTAGCATATTCCTCATCATTTTCCAAAGACCAAGAACCTTTAGAGTTCAAGTTTTTCAGAAGTTATATTCTGAATACAGAGAAAGACGAAGAGAATCGGAAAGGTCTCACCCGATACCGTCACGAAGAGGTAAGATTCGCAGTTGCCATTGGGGATTCTAGGGTTCCACAAGCTGAACCATCTGTAAAATACAATCAATCATGCATCAGTGATCGGAAACAAGTAAAAACGTAAGAGAAATCGAAGCCCCAAGGCCTCGCCGCCGCCGTCACCGCCGTAGGGCGATTTTTGGCACGGCTGTCGTGTGCTCCTTGTTGGGGTTTCGTCAACAGTGAGAGATGGTGAGAGTATCGATGTGAGAGCGAGAGAGAAAGATGGGATTCCATGGGATTTCTGGGTAAGAAGCTAGGGTTTCGTTTGGGATGAGAGAAGAGAGAAACATCGAGAGAGAGCAGTGAGAGCGACGAGAGAATGAGAACCCAGAACGCGTGAGGGAGAGAGAAACAGAGTTTCTTCTGTTTTCCTTTTTTGCCCATTTGGGCAATTATTTTGTAATTCCTTTTTTTTTTTTCTTTTTCTTAAAATAAAAAAAAAAATTTAATCTATTTTTCTTTAAAATACATTAGGTCTGGTGGTGACAAGTGTCACCACCTTGTTTTTTAATGAAAAATCTTTTTTCTTTCTTTTATTTATTTTCTTAGTTTATTTAAAAGTGTTAATGTTAAATAAATATGTATATTCGGTGTAATATTACCGTTTTGGACCGTCGGAGCATTTTGGAATGGAAGTCGTTGCACTCAGTTCACTAGCGCGTGTGGAGGTATTACGGACCAGTCAAAGATCAGATGGATTTCTTTCGTACTTCGCGGAATCACTGCAATACAGGTTATTTCTAATCTTTTACCTATTTCAATTAATTTATTTTTTTATCGTGAATAATATTTTGTTGCGATGTACTAAATGATTATTAGTCCTGATAGTTTTTGTTTGATGATTTACCGATTAAACTATTAGCCGATTTTTCATCAAACAGAAAAACTCATTTCTAATAATTATTTAAATTCCCGATTGTATTGTATGATATTTGTCTGTTTATTTACTCATTCCGCATTTATTCACCATTGTACACTCTGCACACAATTTAAAATTAAAATCAATCTGATTCCGCGTTGATTGACTCATATGTCAATTTCCTAAAGGGTCTCATAGTTGGGGATGGGCATGGCCATCCTCACGAGGTTGATTAAAGCCCTTGTTGCTTTAATCGATCATAACCCGATATCAACATTGGTCTATATACCAATTCTCCATGCACCAGGGTCTCATGGTTGGGGATAGGAGCATCTATCCTCACGAGGTTAATCAAGTC
The DNA here is from genome assembly GCA_021764765.1 of Vicia sativa. Classification (NCBI taxonomy): domain Eukaryota; kingdom Viridiplantae; phylum Streptophyta; class Magnoliopsida; order Fabales; family Fabaceae; genus Vicia; species Vicia sativa. The sequence continues at coordinate 209,531,394 of CM038792.1, read as the reverse complement.
CATATACTTGACTAATCATAACCCGCTTCCATTTCATCTCAGCACGCGTATCAGAATGCTTTCATAATTTAAAGTTTCAAACCTCGATCCAACGTCGAGTTCCTTTTCAAAAATATTTTTCTAAACAAATATTCTATTCCTCCCTCCTCCCAAACATATGGTAGTCAGTCCAGTATCGACCCTCGACCGTATGTTTGGTGTCTTAATCAAATTTAATTAACGTGAACCTTGTTTCACCTCACTTTTCTTAACAAAACTTTTGGGTAGAAAAAGATGATTCGGATGTTTCTGTCCACTCATCCGAGTAATTGGGGCGTTAGCCGTTAAACGCTTATGGTCCAATACTCGTCTCCCACATAAAAACAAAATAACTCATTCAAACTCTTTTTATCGCTCATATGCGATCATTAAACTCTTTTCCGATAAAGAGTGTGCAATAGTCGTTTCAAATACGAACGAGGACTTAAGCTTTTCAAACAAACAAAACAAGTCCTAGTTCAAAGTATTTGAAATGTCTAAACGCACGATTTTTCTTATAAAATCAATACAACCAATTAAAACATTTTTAAGAGGAACTACAGAGTTTTGACTTTCCCATTGCACAAAGGAATATGTAGGCACACGGTTCAAAAACCGTGCCAAACTCAAAATAATAATAAACGAATTTGTTTTCTTTTATCTTTCGATTATAACTTAGAAATTAGCGAATATACACACACACTTAGAATTAAACGGGTCCCATCGAGTACGATGGATGTAAGAGGTGCTAATACCTTCCTCTTACATAAGCGACTCCCGATTCCACTTTTTTTGGTCGTAGACCGTCTTATCTGCATGTATGGGGGTTTTATCTATATTTTTCTTTTTCTTTTGGAATAAATAAAATTAGGTGGCGATTTCACTTATTTTTGAAAATTAAAATAATTTTTGAAAATCGAATTGTTTCAATAACATTTATTTTATTATTGAAATCAACGCAATTAATTATTATTTTAAAATATATGAAAATTTCATAAAAGAGACCTATGAAGGGAGTATACTGGTAGTAATAACACCAGCACATCATTTGGTTGATATATGGACCCAAGATGACCATATTAATGTCACTTCAATTCATCAATATTGTGAAATTTCATCGAAACAACCCAAAAGCAAGGCAGTGGGACTCTTTTAGTATGACATGTCAAAAGTCTTTTTTTCTATAAAATGGAAAAATATACCGTCAATGGTCTTCCACTTATTATTCATTTAATCTAAAGTTTTATCGATTTTCAAAGATCGTGTTTACAAATCGACAAATATGACATTCAATAAGTTGTTGGATTCCTCCAATTGAGCATTATTAAAATTAAAATAATTTATATAAAATTAAGCTTGAAGGAGTTTAGTTATACCTAACTAATAATATTATTTTAAAATATGTTTGTTTCGATTTATTAAATTACAATTATTTACAATCATATTTTTTAATTCATATTTTTTAGAATAAAATTTATTTATTTTGTCAAAAGAATTTGAAACAAGTGGACCTTAAAGCTAACATGAAATAATAAAGTATCTACTTTTCACACCATGTGAAAGGAAAACTAGTACTAGTACATAACAAAATCAAAGTTCATATTATATTACAACAAGATACACATGCTAAGGAAACTTTGTGGAACCTCATGTGGGTCATATCATATAGCTATAAAACATCTTTATGTTTATAAATAAATTTCCCAAACACTCTTCCATTTCTCATCACAGTCACACAAAACCAAACTCACAAAACTTACTAAAAATGGTAGTACAATTATTGACACTTCCTAGTTGGGTCACATTGTTCACCACATTCACCATCCTCCTCCTCTTCAACCGCCGTCTCCGCCGCCACAAATATAATCTCCCGCCTGGCCCAAAACCATGGCCCATAATAGGAAACTTCAACCTTATTGGATCCCTCCCACACCAATCCCTCCATAGGCTCACCCAAAAATATGGACCCATCATGCACCTATGGTTTGGCTCCAAACGCGTCATCGTGGGTTCATCTGTAGAAATGGCGAAAGCCTTTCTTAAAACCCACGACGCCACATTAGCCGGCCGACCTAAATTCTCGGCCGGAAAATACACAACTTATAATTACTCTGACATAACTTGGTCTCAATACGGTCCGTATTGGCGCCAAGCCCGAAGAATGTGTTTATTGGAATTGTTTAGTGCAAAGCGTCTTGAGTCCTATGAGTACATAAGAAAACAAGAGTTACAAGTTTTTTTGCATGAACTTTTTAAGTCTAAAAGCAAAACAATTTTGTTGAAAGACCATCTTTCAACTTTGAGTCTAAATGTCATAAGTCGAATGGTGTTAGGAAAGAAATATCTAGAGAAGATTGAAAATTCTATTATTTCTCCTAATGAGTTTAAGAAGATGTTGGATGAGTTGTTTTTGCTTAACGGAATTCTCAATATTGGAGATTTTATTCCTTGGATTCATTTCTTGGATTCTCAAGGGTATGTGAAGAGAATGAAGGTTTTGAGTAAAAAGTTTGATGGATTTATGGAACATGTGTTGGAGGAACATATTGAGAGAAGGAAAAGTGTTAAGGATTATGTTGCTAAGGATATGGTGGATGTTCTTTTGCAACTTGCTGAGGATCCTGATCTTGAAGTTAAACTTGAGAGGCATGGAGTCAAAGCTTTCACTCAGGTACATAATTATTTAAAAAAATTAAGTTATTTATTTAGTTGTTGATAATTACGTTTATGAAATTATGACCAACATTGTTTTTTCCTTTGTTTGTTTGTGTAATAATATTTTAATATGATGTGATGTGACAATACAACTTTTATTATTGTATTCTATTATTCCTTAGGACTTGATAGCAGGAGGGACAGAGAGCTCAGCAGTGACCGTAGAATGGGCAATTTCTGAGCTAATAAGGAAACCAGAAATCTTCAAGAAAGCAACAGATGAGCTAGATAGAGTAATAGGTAGAGAAAGATGGGTTGAAGAGAAAGACATAGCTAATTTACCCTATGTTTATGCAATTGCTAAAGAAACAATGAGACTACATCCAGTGGCACCAATGTTGGTACCAAGAGAAGCTAGAGAGGATTGCAATGTTAATGGATATGATATTCCAAAAGGGTGTGTGATTCTTGTTAATACTTGGACAATAGCAAGAGATTCTAATGTATGGGAGAAACCATATGAGTTTATGCCAGAGAGGTTTCTTGATAAGGATACAGACGTGAAAGGACATGATTTTGAGTTGTTACCATTTGGTGCTGGTAGAAGAATGTGTCCTGGTTACTCTCTTGGTCTTAAAGTCATTCAATCAAGTTTGGCTAATTTGTTGCATGGGTTTAATTGGAGATTAAGTGATAATGTGAGAAAAGAGGATTTAAATATGGAGGAGATTTTTGGGCTTTCTACACCTAAAAAGATACCATTAGAAGTTGTTTTGGAGCCTAGACTTGCTCATCATCTTTACTCCGTTTGATTGCTTAGGTTTTGATTTTAATAAGATTGGAGAATAATGAAAAATATGTGAGATAAAAAGTAAGTGCGATGTGATGGTTAAAAAAATGTATTTGATAATTTGAGTTTGGTAATAAGTGTAGTAGTATAATCCTTTGTAACTCTAGAGTTTTGTAATACCAAATTAATCTATGTCATGTTCTCTTTTTCTTAAGGGTAATGGTTCAAAATTAAGACCAAAAATATTATTGAGTCTAAAATATATTTGAAAGAGTGTGTTGATTTAATTTATGTAATTATTTTAATAAATAATATTTATTTTATTATTGAAATCAACGCAATTAATTATTATTTTAAAAAATATGAAAATTTCATAAAAGACACCTATGAAGGGAGTATAGCGGTAGTAATAACACCAGCACATCATTTGGTTGATATATGGACCCAAGAAGACCATATTAATGTCACTTCAATTCATCAATATTGTGAAATTTCATCGAAACAACCCAAAAGCAAGGCGGTGGGACTCTTTTAGTATGACAAGTCAAAAGTCTTTTTTCTATAAAATGGAAAAATATACAGTCAATGGTCTTCCACTTATTATTCATTTTAATCTAAAGTTTTATCGATTTTCAAAGGTCGTGTTTACAAATCGACAAATATGACATTCATTAAGTTGTTGGATTCCTCCAATTGAGCATTATTAAAATTAAAATAAGTTATATAAAATTAAGCTTGAAGGAGTTTAGTTATACCTAACTAATAATATTATTTTAAAATATGTTTGTTTCGATTTATTAAATTACAATTATTTACAATCATATTTTTTAATTCATATTTTTTTATTCATATTTTTTAAATAATATTATAATTTATATGTTCTGATAAAAATAATTATTTTTAAAAATGTTTATAAATTTATTTAATTTAAAATAATTATTTAATTTAAAATTATGGTATTTGTAACACCTTAACCCCAAAAACTTGTATTTAGAATGTCATGGAAATTAATTTTTTTAACTCAACATAGGGTGTCACACCATCTTCATAAAAACATCATTTTTAATTATAATTAAGTAGCGGAAACAAAAACTTCATCAATTCAACTAAATATCTCATACTTTTATAAAACAAGATAGTCCCAACATAGGTAAATGTTACACTATCAAAGCGGGATACATGAATATTAAGTAAAACCCAAAAATAATAAAATAAAATAGGAAAATACGTCAATCCTTCCACACAGCAACAACTAATGCTCATTTACTTGGGTATCTGTACCATCGACACAACGAGACACACAAAAAACCAAAAAGTGGTGAGAAATATATTCATAATTATAATGATGTATGTAAATAGTCAAGATAGTTTTAACAACAATATTCAACAATCATATAAAATAGTTCACACGCATAGAATAATCACATATGCAACTTTATGAAATGCAATGTGAATCATATCTACTACTTCAACATGTATGTTATTGGTTGATCCACGTCTCTAGTTATATATATATATATATATATATATGTTCGCGTTAAAAAGTGACGCGTGAGGGAATCGAATCGGAATTCAGATTCTCTGGCTCGAAACGATTTACTCTTTTGATTTGTTTATAAAGATGCCGCGAGCATCAAGCTTTATTATTTTCAACACAAGAAAAATGATTATGAAAAAGGGGAAATCTGCAATACCCTCAATTGATATGATATGCATTACGACTAGCGTGAACTAGACGTAATGCATTGGGGAGATTCCGGGCAAGGGGTTTGTTGTATAAAGGGAATAGATGTGGCACCCTAAATATATATAGTTATCTATAGCTTTATATATGAATATGTTTGATATGTTTGTGTGTTTTAAATTGCTATTTCTATTGCTGGGAAAGTTTCTCCTTTGGATTTTAAGAAGGATAGATTATGTGGGATCCTAGGTTTTGTTATTATTGTGCTCGCAAAGATCATTGGGATCTTCTACATATCCCTTAATGGGAATCAGAGCATTTGTAGCTCGGATCTAAAGGGATCTATGGTTTGTTTGGTTTGAGGGAGAAAGAAGTTTGCTCGCCAAGGATGAGACCTTGTGCCTACGTATTCTCAAAGGGAGGTTGAGAAAGTTAGAGCAATCGTAGTTCCCACTTATGCTAGTGGAAGCAACGGGAGGTTATTAAGAGACAAAGACGAATGTCATCTTAATGAAAAATATATCTAATCTATTTCATCACATATATTTTGAAAGGTTGATTGATTAAATCTTTCATCGTCAGTTATAGGTATTTTGCTCGAGTGTACAAGCGTTACCACTTATGAGTTAAGAAAGATGTTTGAAAAATGATTGAATCTTTTAATTGTAAGCATTGAGTGTTTTGCTTGAGTGTACAAGCGTTACCACTTATGATTAAGAGATGTTTTTGTTTTGAAAAATGTTTGAAAAGTTTTTGATTGTATGTGATGTGATAGATGAGATACTTCTTCCATAGAGATGATAAATGTCTAAATCTCGAGGATAAATTGATTGGATTAGGGGGATACTTTTAAGAAGCCCGTGAGTCCTTGTATTGTAAGCCCAAGAGGAGGCATTCCGAGGGTCATCGAGGGTCCTTGTATTGTAAGTCCAAGAGAAGGCATTCTAAGGGTCATCGAGGGTCCTTGTATGAAGCTCAAGAGGAAGCTATAGGGTATGGCTGGCTTTGGCTTTAAGAGTGGTTTCATCGGGAAACCATCCTCTTAGGATTCAAGAGTGATTTCACCAAGAAATCATACTCTCAGGGTTCTATCCTAGCGCGGGTGATTCTTTGTATTGGAAGCCCAATAGGACGCCGTTAAGAGATTTCCTGGTCTCTTTCTTGTTTGATGCCCAAGAGAAGGCTAAACTTAACGAGGATTTCTTTTGAACGACGCCCAAGAGGAGGCTGACTCAGCAGGGGAGTGTTGTCTTATATGAAGCCTAAGCGGAGACTAAACTCAGTAAATGAGTTTTCTTATATGAAGCCTAAGAGGAGGCTAACTCAATAAATGAGTTATCTTATACGAAGCCTAAGAGGAGGCTAAAGGGGAACCTAGTTGTTATGTTATAACTGAACAGTTATATAAACAAGTGTGTGATATGTATTCACAGGAGTTTATGAAGGAAATATAAACAAGTGTATAAAACGAGCGTTTAAAGCAAGTGTAACTTGGAGGTTTGAACCTTGGACATTTGGCTTAGAAATGAAGATTTTCCATTGAGCCATTTGTTAATTTTTTCATTTAATTACCTTGTTTAGAAGGAAATTTAAAGAAAATGAAAGTTTTGAAAATGTCCAGAAATTGGACTTCTGAAGGGTTCAGAAATTGTTTTGAAAAAGTTTTGAAAAATATTTAAAAGTTGCTTTGAAAAATGGAAATTAAAAAAAAAGGTCCAGAAGTTGGACTTCTGAAGGATCAGAAGTTGCTTACTTCTGGAGAGATGAGAAGCATGGCTTGATTCTGGAGATAGAAGGAGCGCATAGAAGCTTGCAGCAGCATGTGGAAACATGCCATTTCTAGCTGCTGGATGTGTGAGAAGCTTGTGAGAAACACATTGCTTCTGGGGCGCTTCTGGGTATGAGAAGGAGTTTCTGGCTGCTTCTGGCTGCTGGCTACGTGAGAAGCTTGTGAGAAACATATTGCTTTTGGGGATAGAAGCATGTTGGAGAGCTTGTTTCTAAGGGTAGAAAATTAGAAGCTTGAAGCTTCTAAGGAGAGAAGTACTAGAAGTACTTCTGGACATAGTGTAATGAAGAGTTTTCGGGGCAGAAACTTCAGAAGCGCTTCTGGAGAACAAGTTCCAGAAAGCGTGTAATTCCTTTTAATAAAAAAGGTTCCAGGGGGATTCGAACCCTGGACCTTTGGCAAGGCAAGTGACATGAGAAGCGTGCTGACTACCATTGGGGTGGCTATACATCCGTTCATTTAACTTAAACTAGAAATATATATTATAAGTCTAGCTTCAGAAATTGAAATTTTGAAAACTCAACTTCATCTTCTTCGCTGGAACAGGCGCGACATCCAAATCCATGGCAAATTCGAACTTCTTCATTTTTTGATCAATTTTAAAAGTTCAAAATGCTATTTCATCTAGATTTTTGCCACGATTTTGATTTTGGATTTAGAGTTGTTACAGGTCAGTGATGATGATCTGGATTACTTCTATGAAGTGTATAGCTTTTGATTTTTTGAGTATGATTCTGAGTTTGGTCACTTCTTGTGATGTTTTTAAGTTTTAGACAAGTTCTAATTGATGTTTAGAACATGTTAGAAGCCTAAATTGTCTTAGATTTTGCAAGATTTGCAAATTGCAAAAATTCCCTCTTATAACTTAGAAACTTGGATTTCAAGAAAGAAAGAGTGAAAGCTTGATTATGATAGCTTTGGTGTGGTTTGAAAATGAATAAATGACCTCTATTTATAGGCCAAGAATTCTGAATGATTTGGCAAAGTTATAATTGAGGGAAACTTGCAACTTGGTTAAGAGGTAAAATGGAATCTTTTGCATTTAATGCAAAAGTAACTTTCTTAACCATGGTTAAGTTTTTCTCTTTGATTCAATCCTTTCCTCAATCATTCAAAACTGATATTTATCAGTTATAATCTTCCTCTAAGTGATGACAAGGCTTCTAGAAAGAGAGTTTGTGAAAAAATGACTTAAAGTTCTTGAAAAATGACTTATAATTCATGGTTATGGAGCTCTAAGTTTAATTTTCAAAACCTTAGCTACACAAAGTGTTTTTTCAAGTTCTTGGACATTTTGGAAAGTTTGTAACAAGGGCTACAACTTTCATGTTTTGAGTTTTTTAAGAATCCAAATGGATCTAGGTGAAAAATGGCCTAGAAAGTGAGAAAAAACCATGTTTCATAACACTTGAAACTTTTTCTAAGTGTTAGAAAATTTTCAAATCTTGACTTTTTGTTGACTTTTTCACATTTCTTGATTTTTTTTATGATCATGATGGATCATTTGAAATTTTTTTATGATTGAAAAGTTTGATCTTGAAAAGTTGACCAAAAGTCAAAGTTTGACTTTTCAAAGCAGATGAATTTTCATCAGATGATTCAGAATTTGTCTGATGAAGAAACATGGACTTTTGAAATGTTTGGTCAAGATATTGTATTGAAGATGTTAAGATCCATCTCCAAGCAAATAGGTCATTCATTGAGCAGAAAGTCAATGATTCACTATCCTCGATAAAAAACCCTAATTGGTTGATTCATGATAGATCATGAGAAAAAGTTGGGAATCTGAAAATCAAATGTTGATGATTGATTAAGATAGATAATTTGAGGTGAGTGGAAACTCAAACCCTAATTGATCATATCTTGAACAGATGAAATTTTTGAAGAAACCCTGATTTTGACTTCTAGAAGCCACACACGATCTATTCTGTTTTGAAACTGTTAGTGATGCAGTGATGCATATGTAAGTTGGTATCTTAGGTCAAAAATTGGGGTATGAAAGATGCCCCTATTTAAGTTTCTTTAACCTGAGATATGAAGATGAAGATCTTCGTCTCAATAGGTGTGAAGAGACTTAAATATCAGAATACGCAGATTTTGGACCTAAGATACCAAAAAAATGCGAATGATGCAAAATGATTGCAACAAGTTCACCCAGGAGATATCAAAGAATGATATGTTGGAGGAAATATTGTGAGGATGACTCAATTTGTCTAAGAAAGGAGAATCCTGTTTGTTGGGAAACAAACAATATGTTTCACTAGGAAAATAGATTCACAATGTAAGTGAAAATCTGTTTCGCTTTGGGAAACGAGGAGATTACCTTGTGTCAGCCTTGTGACAATATTTAAGGTAAGTGAAGATGATATTACCAATTATCAGCCTTGTGATAGTTTATGGTAATGAGCTCTGAAGATATTACCAATTTTCAACAAAGTGATAACTATAACAAGGTAATTCTTGAGAAATTTACTGAGTATTCAGCCTTGTGAATAACAGACAATGATGGAAATAGATCTCAAATGAGTTTCTATTTCACAGCTACAATCTTGCCAGGGATCTCTCTTTTGAGAAGATGCAGGCATTTTGATTGAAAAGACACCAGTTTTCCCTTTTTAGACAGAAAGACAACTGTGGGATTTCTTGAACTGTCATGATTTGAACTTGCTAAGAAGAACAATCGTTTTATGATAAGTTTCAAGATGAAAAGGAAATAAGCGGCTCGGATGACGAGGATATTGCTTATTGTGTGCAGGTAGATTCTTTTGTGAAATCTAGTCCTGAGTTGGTCAAAGACGAGGTTCTATCAAGAAATGAACTGGAAAGAAACAGTCAATCAAGACTTTGTTCCCAATGAGGAATGATCTCAGCTAGGGAACATGATAGAGAAAAGAAATGTATTTTTATGCTTGGGGATAATCTACTGGAGAGATGACACACCCACACTTGTTTTTCGGACTAAATGCAACCTAAACAAGTGATGTTGAAGCAAACATTGAGAAATGCAGAATGCATTAATGATGCTATTATGGATGAATGTCATGAATGTCATATGCATGCTGACGATACTTGACAAGACAACAAAAGGGGTATTTGGGAAAAGGACTACGTCACAGTTCAAACAAATACTCAGTAAAATCTGCAGCTATGGTGTAGACGTTACTGATGATGAATCTGAGTTGCATACTTTAAACTTTTCTGGAAAAGGCATTTTGCTGGCAACCTTGTTGGAGATTCTTTTTCGGATAAGAATACCGTCCTTTGATGATCTCTTTCGAGGAAAAGAAGACTTCTTTAGCAGTTGTTTTATCTTTCGAAGGTCGAAACACTCATGGAGAAAACTGTTGAAGTTCTTTCTATGTTCATAGTTCAAAGGAAAATTTCGCTTTTATTTCAAAATTTTGAAGTAAAAATTCATTTAAAACTTTTTTTTTTAGTTTCGAAAGTGATTTTCACAAGAAAAAGCGTTATTTTTGCAAAACAGAATAAATCAAGAATTGCAAACAAATGGGCACAAGGCTCAAATTTTATTGATAGAATGGTAATCAGCCAAAGGCGTGATTCCATGAACTATTTACAAGAGTTGGAAATGATAATTTATTGGGAAAATGCTACATTGAAAGTAATAACCACTATTATCCCTAACAACTTTGAATTCCAACTGTGCTTGTTGCTTTAGAAGATTTGATTGAAGATCCGTTGATGGAAAATTCTTCAGATTGACGAAGTACGGACTGATGCAGTTACTTTGTCATTTTGATCCTTAATTTTTGCCTAGATTGCCTTTTCAGGTTTTCAATCTACCAGGATATTTTCTGTTTATTGTCTCTAATTTTTGCCTGGACCGCCTTTTCAGGTTTTCAGTCCACCGAGACGCTCACTTTTGCCTAAGCCTCCCTTTTCGGGTTTTCGACTTACCGAGCTGTTCTTTTGTTATTTTAGACAAAGTATTTCTTGACTGCATCAGCATTCACAGGATGCGGGAGTTCATCACCGTCCATGGTTGTGAGAGTCATAGCACCGCCAGAAAAAATTCTTTTGACGATGTATGGGCCTTCGTAATTAGGAGTCCATTTGCCCCTAGAATCTGGTTGAAAAGACAGAATCTTTTTAAGCACGAGGTCGCCTTCTTGGAATTCACGAGGTCAGACCTTTTTGTCGAAGGCTTTCTTCATCCTTCTTTGATATAGTTGTCCATGACACAGAGCGGTTAGGCGCTTTTCTTCGATTAAGTTCAGCTGGTCGTATCTGCTTTGACACCATTCGGCCTCAGATAACTTAGTTTCCATGAGAACTCTCATTGACGGAATCTTAACTTCTACAGGGAGCACTGCTTCCATGCCGTATACTAGAGAAAAAGGAGTTGCCCCTATTGAAGTACGTACTGAAGTACGATACCCATGCAGAGCAAATGGAAGCATTTTGTGCCAGTCTTTGTAAGTGATGACCATTTTCTGGATGATCTTTTTGATATTCTTGTTGGCAGCTTCAACGACGCCGTTCATCTTTGGCCGGTAAGGAGAGGAGTTATGATGCTCGATCTTGAATTCCTCACACAGTTCTTTCATCATTTTGTTGTTCAAGTTTGATCCATTGTCTGTAATGATCTTACTTGGAACTCCATATCGGCAAATGAGGTTGTTTTTGATGAACCTCACAACCACTTGTCTTGTAACATTGGCGTAAGATGCTGCTTCGACCCATTTGGTGAAGTAATCAATAACTACTAAAATGAAGCGATGTCTGTTGGACGCTTTTGGTTCAATCATCCCAATCATGTCGATGCCCCACATGGATAAAGGCCATGGAGAGGAGAGAATGTTGAGTAGAGTTGGTGGCACATGGATCTTATCTGCGTAGATCTTGGCACTTGTGACATCTCTTGACGTGTTTACAGCAATCGGATTCCATCGTTATCCAATAGTATCCTGCTCTCAAGATCTTTCTGGACATTGCATGCCCATTTGAATGAGTTCCAAAGGACCCTTCATGCACTTCGTGAATTATCGTGTCTGCTTCGTGTTTATCCACACATCTGAGCAGGACCATGTCGAAGTTTCTTTTGTATAGCACATCTTCATTCAGGAAGAAATTTCTAGAAAGCCTCCTTAGAGTTTTCCTATCTTTGTGCGATGCCCCGAGTGGGTACTCCTGAGTTTGAAGGAAGCGTTTGATGTCGTGGAACCACAGTTTATCATCGAAGACTGCCTCAGTTGCAAACACATATGCAGGTTTTTCAAGGCGTCTGATATGGATCCTAGGCATATCATTCCAATGGTTAAATTTGAACATGGAAGATAGAGTAGCCAAGGCGTCTGCCATTCGATTCTGATCTCGAGGGATATGATGCAGTTCGACTTTGTTGAAGAAAGTCAACAAATGTCTTGCATAATCTCTGTGGGGAATCAAACCAAGATGATGAGTTTCATACTTGTCTTTGATTTGATTGATCACAAGGGTTGAATCTCCATATATGTCAAGGATCTTGATCCTCAAGTCGATGGCTTCTTCGATACCCATGATACAAGCTTCATATTCTGCAATGTTGTTGGTGCAATCAAATAGTAATCTGGATGAAAACGGGATATGAGAACCCTCGGGAGTGATGATGACTGCCCCAATTCCATTGCTAAAAACGTTAACTGCTCCATCAAAGATTAAGCCCCATCTAGATTCTGGATCAGGACCCTTTTCAGGTAATGGTTCGTCACAATCTTTCATCTTTAAGTACATAACATCCTCGTCAGGGAAGTCGAACTTGAGAGATTGGTATTCGTTGATCGGTTGATAAGCCAAGTGATCGGCGAGAATGCTTCCTTTGACCGCTTTTTGAGCACCGTACTGGATGTCATATTCAGATAATAGCATCTGCCATCGAGCAATTCTTCCTGTTAAGGCAGGCTTTTCAAAGACGTACTTGATTGGATCCATTTTGGAGATTAACCAAGTCGTGTGATTGATCATGTACTGGCGGAGACGTTTAGAAGCCCACACTAAAGCACAACATGTTTTCTTGAGCATGGAGTAACGAGTTTCACAATCTGTGAACTTTTTACTCAAGTAGTAGATGACATGCTCTTTCTTACCAGTTTCATCTTGTTGTCCAAGCACGCAGCCCATGGAATCTTCTAGCACGGTAAGGTACATGAATAATGGTCTTCCTTCGACTGGAGGAATCAATATTGGAGGTTCTGACAGGTATTCCTTGATACTGTCAAACGCTCTTTGGCAATCTTCTGTCCACACAACCTCTTGATTTTTGCGGAGAAGCTTGAATATTGGTCCACAAGTAGCAGTCATTTGAGAGAAAAATCTGGAGATGTAATTCAACCGTCCAAGAAATCCTCTTACTTGCTTTTCTGTATGTGGCGTAGGCATTTCTTGAATAGCCTTGACTTTGTCAGGATCAACTTCAATACCTCTTTGATTGACGATGAAACCTAGAAGTTTTCCAGATCTTACCCCAAAGGTGCATTTGTTAGGATTCAGACGAAGCTGAAATTTCCTTAGTCGTTGAAACAACTTTAAGAGATATTCTATATGCTCTTCTTCAGTGTCAGACTTTGCTATCATGTCGTCCACGTAGACTTCGATCTCTTTGTGCATCATGTCATGAAAGAGAGTAGTCATTGCCCTTTGGTAAGTTGCGCCTGCATTCTTTAATCCAAACGGCATTACTTTGTAGCAAAATGTGCCCCATGGCGTGATGAAAGATGTCTTCTCCATGTCTTCGGGAGCCATTCTGATCTGATTGTAGCCAGAGAAACCGTCCATGAAGGAAAAGACGTTGAATTTAGCAGTGCTATCCACTAGCATGTCGATATGCGGTAGTGGGAAATCATCTTTTGGACTTGCTTTGTTCAAGTCCCGGTAGTCAACACACATTCTAACCTTTCCGTCCTTCTTTGAGACAGGTACTATGTTGGCTTACCATTGAGGATATTCAGAGGTGACGAGGAAACCTGCGTCGAGCTGCTTTTGAACCTCCTTTTGATTTTGTCGGCCATATCAGGGTGAACTCTTCTCAGTCTTTGTTTAACTGGTGGACACTCCGGTTTTAATGGCAAGTGATGCTCCACGATGCTGGTATATAAACCTGGCATGTCTTGGTAGGACCAAGCAAATACATCAACATATTCTTTGAGAAGATCTATCAGTTTGCCTTGATGTTGTTGTCGAGTAGAGCTCCGATGTTCACTTCTTTTTTGTCTTCTTCAGAACCCACGTTGATTGCTTCCAAAGGCTCTTTGTGAGGCTGAATGATTCTTTCCTCGTGCTTAAGTAGTCGAGAAATCTCATCCGGGATCTCTTCTTCAACTTCTTCCTCGGCGTCGAACACAAGGAATTCAAAGTTGGGAGAGAGCATAGAGTTATTGCGTTCAATGGATTGGTCCATTTGTTAACCTGCATGTTTTGATTTATGTTTGATTAATTAACCTTCTCTCTCTCCTTTTTTAGAAAAAGATAATGTGAGAGTGTATGCAGATTATTTTTATTATATATATTTTTTTTTTGAAGATGCTTATTATTTTTTGGTTTTTTTTTTTAGGATTACCATTTCCAAGAAAAGGGTAAAACGAAAAACAAACACAAAATGTGGAATCAAAACAACGCTTTTTATTTATGATTCACAATATGAAACAGGGCCCTAAATACAAACTCATTTGTCTTGGGCAAGACAAAGAGAAATTATTTAAAAGCTAAACCCTATAAAACATCTCTTCGCCTTGGGCGAGGCGAGAGTTCAAAACAAAAGCAAGATAAACTACTTAGAACTATGAACATCAGTCTGAGCTTTAACAGGCTTCCAATAGTGGCGAACTCCTTGGAAGTCAAGATACTCTGATAGTTTTCCTTTTGGCTTATTTCTTGTGTAGACTTTGGTCGTTTGACGAACAGGCTTTGAAGACTCTGGTCGGTTGACCTTGCAATTTGTGCTGCTGAAGCCATCTTCTTCTTCTTGATTGACAGGTCGAGGAGCATAGAATGTAGCATATGTGCTTTCAAGTGGCATGTATTCTGGATTCTTGGGATGTTCTTCCCAATCTTCTGGGTGAAGGGACTCATTGTCTGTGATGCTTTCTAACTCATTTCCAGAATTGTCTTTCTGTTCTTCTTCGGTAATTACGTTGATGTAGTAATAATCAAAATCTGGCTTAACATCCTCGGCGGGCGTATTAAAGCAGGGATTTTCATTTGGGATCTCAATTTGATGATGAGATCGAGAAGATGTGTATAACTCTTCTGGTTGACTGGGATACTCAAAAGGACCGTCCCATCCAGTTGGTTGGATGTCTTCAATTCTGATTTTTGAGCTTTCAGGTGCAGTGTATTTCACCATGTAGTCAAACTTTCCACTTGGTTCTCCCAAGGTATCCCAAACTTCAGAAGGGATATGTGGATTTTCATTCTCATTCATTTGTAGGGACATGCCTTTGAATTGGTCAGTCGGAGGATAGAATGGTGCGTATGATTCTTCCTGGGACACATATTCAAAGCTATTAAGATAAGTGCTCCACTCTTTGGATTCGGAAAGATTGTATTCATTACCTTCATCGGTAAGAACATTAACCTCTTGAAGAACAGGGTTTAAGAAACCCCCACTCTGGAATACTTCTTTGATTGGACGAAGTGCTTCATCCCTTTGATTGGATTTAGGAAATACTGGAACAAATCCGAGCCCTGTTTTTGTATCGTTGTTGACAGGATTGATTACTTGTCCCCAACCTGGGACATTACCGTCTTTCACCATCTGCGCTGCTTCTTTGTAAGAGGAGATAGACGATCTTTTCTTCTTTGCAGATTCACCTTCTAACGAAAGTCCTTGGAAATGTGTCCCTTCAACATCGTCGACAGTGATGAAAGAAAAGGTAGACAAATGGCTTACTAGTAAAGCTTGTTCACCAATGATGGTTACTAGCTTCCCACTTGCTGTAAACTTCAGTTTCTGGTGGAGCGTGGATGTCACTGCTCCTGCTTCGTGTATCTATGGTCGTCCTAGCAAACAACTGTAAGCAGCTGGCACGTCCATGACCTAGAAGGTGATTTGGAAGGTATGTGGATCGATAGTCATTGGAAGGTCGACTTCCCCAATAACAGATTTCCTTGATCCATCAAAGGCTTTGACCACTATATCATTGGATTTCATTGGCGTTCCTTTGTAAGATAAATGAGCAAGATTCGTTTTTGGCATTACATTTAAGGATGAATCGGCATCTACTAGCACGTTGGGCAGAGAGTCTGATTGGCAAATCATAGAGATATGTAGAGCAAGATTATGATCTCTTCCCTCCTCTGGGAGTTCTTCATCACTGAAGCTTAAATTGTTGCAAGCTGTTATGTTGCCTACAATTCCACCAAATTGCTCTGTAGTCACGTCGTGATCTACGTAAGCTTGATCTAGCACTTTCATCAAAGCTTCTCGGGTGGGCTTCAGAATTCAGAAGTAGAGATAATATTGAAATTTTGGAGGGAGTCTACATTAGTTGATCCACAACTCTGTACTCATTTTTCTTGATTAGCTTTAGAATCTCGTCGAAATCTGAGTTGACGTTGGTTCCATCAGACGGACCAACGTTTATGTCTGGATTACCAACAGGAATCCCCATGGGATTCTCGGGAGGTGTATTAACTGGATTTTGTCCAACAGCGGGAGCAATGGGTTGCTTTGGTGGCAACGGGGTGTACACACGTCCACTTCGCGTTACTCGTCCGATTTCAGCGATGTTAACAACAGCTGAAAGAGTTGGTATGGGTTTTTCCTTCCCATCTTCTATCATAGTTGTACTGTACTGATAGGGAATTGCTTTGTTAGAGCTGTAAGGAACAGGACCAGGTAGACATATCACCAAAGGAGATTCTGGAACTTTTGGTCCGTTGTACTCAACTTCTACACACTTGGGCACATTGAAGTAGGGGATAATGACGTTTACTTCGGGAATTTCCGAGTTGATATCTGAGAGTAAAAGCTCATGCGGATAATGCCCTAACATATTCACGTCATAATCGTTCCTGTTTCTGAATATCTGAATTTCGCCAATGTCTATTAACCGTTGAATGTCTGCTCTCACAGTTGGACATCCTCGAAAATCCGTGAAGCAGATTCTGCAGACTGTGTAGTCATGTTTAGCGAAGATGCTCATTGTACTGTATGTATCATGGAGCTATACCAAGCTTTCTCTTATCATATTTATGTCAGTGATAAGATACTGATATGTATTCCTTAGTATCAAATTCACGGTATGTCCACTATGATTGGGAAGTGGATTTGCTTGTACATTTGGATTTGCGTTCCTGAAGGAGAGAAGATTAGCCCTTACTAGCCTTTGTACCTCGGCTTTCAGTGCTATGCAGTGCTCGAGATCATGACCCGGTGCCCCTTGATGAAAAGGGCAAGACACTTCTGCTTTGTACCACCAAGGTAATTTGTCTGGTACCGGAGGTGGAGACCTTGTTTGTACAAGATTCCTTTCTATCAAGGCAGGATATAATTCCGTGTATGTCATCGGAATTGGATCAAACTGCGAGATTCGAGGAGTACGGTTCTGATTGTTAAATTGCTGGGCCTGTTATCGAGGCTGTTGAGTTTGCTGGAATTGCGGGGTAATACCCATGTTTGAACTTGCATTAACAACTGGTGCTATCGTGGCTACCTGTTGTCAGCGACTAACATTTTTCCTTGGTTTCCCTTGGGATACCATTCCTATGTCATGTTCTTTCTTCTTCGGAAAACCAGTTCCGACTCTCTTGGTTCCGCTTGAAGACCCTATTTCTTTGGTTAGGCGTCCTATTCGGACTCCTTCTTCTAGTCACATTCCCATGCTTACCATTTCGGTGAAATCTCCGGGAGCACTGGCGACCATGCGTTCGTAGTAAAATGGGCCAAGAGTGTTCAGGAAAACCTTGGTCATTTCTTTCTCCTCTAACGGTGGATTGACTTGGGCAGCAACTTCCCTCCAACGTTGGGCGTATTCTTTGAACGTCTCTTTTTCCTTTTGAGACATAGAATGGAGTTGATCTCGATCTGGAGCCATGTTCAAATTGAATTTGTACTGTTGGACAAAGGCTTCACCTAGGTCATTGAATGTCTGGATATTTGCACTATCTAGTCCCATGTACCACTTCAGTGCGGCACCGGTGAGACTGTCTTGAAAATAGTGAATGAGCAATTGGTGATTGTCATTATATGTAGACATCTTCCTAGAGTACATTGTAAGATGACTCTGCGGGCAGGAATTTCCTCTATATTTTTCAAAGTCAGGGACTTTGAACTTAGCGGGTATCCTTACGCGAGGAACTAGGCATAGATCGTGGGCGTTCTTCCCAAACAATTCCTTACCCCAGATTGTTTTGATCTCAAGCTGCATCTGATGGAATTGTTCCTAGAGATTCTCCATTTGGCCACGAGAATTTGTGTTGTCGCCTGGGTTATGATAAACTTCTTCGTCCGCAGTAGCGTGAACTACAGAAGTTGAGCTTGTCATGATCGGTTGAGAAACCGTCATAGTGACCTGCGGAAAGGTTACTCCATGCTGTGGAGTAAATGCTGAGTTCTGTAAAGTAGGAACCTTAATCGTGGTTGCCTGTACTTTAGAAGTGGGTTGGCGAAATCCAATGCCAAAATTGAAAGACATGCCCCATGGATAACCTTTTGGCATACTGAAGAGAGGATTATTGACTGCAACAGCTGAAACTAGAGTAGTAGTGATCTCTAAAATCGTCGCTTGATTTTGGCTGTTTAATGTTGTTTGCTGATTTTGAGTAGTTGCCAACGAACTTACTAAAGAGTCTCTCCACCTCTTCTTGAAGTGTTGTCACTGTGCTACGAAGCTCAACATTTTCTTGCTCAAAATCTTCCATTTCTTTTCTCCTATTTGCACGAGTATTGTATCTGCGAGTTGACTGTGAACGTAGTCGAGAAACTCTAAGACGCGACAGCTTGACGATCTTTCTCTCTGGAAAAAATTCCAAAAGATAAGCCTCTAAACAACAAACTCGATATGTAAAGTATGATGCATGATTATGAATGCAAAGAGAAAATAATTTCCAAAGAATTTATACTAAAAGAGAAATTTCTAGTAAATATTTGGATGGAAAACACTTATTTTATTAATTATTCAAAGAAGATTACAACAATTTTTTTGGAGCATAGCTCTTACAATGATAAAATAAATGATAAAGCTAAAGCTAAACTAATTAATCTTCTTCATCTGATGAAGAACCAAATGCTTGATGTAGCTTCAACTTCAGGATTTCTTTCCCATAGTAAGCTTTCAGTTCAGCTTTCTCGACTTTAAGCTCGTTGATGACTTTCTTCCACTCGTCAGGAGCAGGATTGTTGGTCGTCCTTTCTTCAAGCTTTCTTTTTCTTTCTTTGATGTATCTTTTGATCGCGTTATCTTTCTGGCGAATCTTCTCATCTTTCTCCATGAGCCATTCATCTTGGAAGTAGAGCGTTTTCTCATGATCTTTGACTTGCTTCTTAAGCTTCTCATTTTCAAAGTCAATCTTAAGAAACTTGTCTTCCAAAGCCTCTTTTTCTAGCCTCATCTTAGCCAAAGCTTCTTGGTATTCTCCCATAGTCTCAACGGGAAAGGTGGTCGATTTAGACACTGCTAAGAACATGGGTTCTTCATAAGCATAAGGCATTTGGAATTCCTTCGCTCTTTTCTTCACCCAAGAAGTGTAGATTTCCATGGCTACACAATTCCTTGCATTACCCTTTTCTTTCCTTCGGATGTGATGCCAAGCTCTTATCATTCTGGCTTTCAAACCTTGGGAATCTTCCCCCTCATGATAAAAGTAGCTTTCCACTGTAAAACCAAGGGGTTTACTAGAGTTTGCATACTCGAGTTGACGTCTCGCCAAGAATGGGTTGTAGTTGATTCCTCCTTTCGTACCGATGAGAGGTACGTTGGCAAATTCTCCACAGCTTTCAATAATTTCCATCTCATTGTTTGCCAAGGTATACCAATGCCAACCGTTTTTGTTTTCGTGGAAGATAGGATATTTAGGCAAGTGTGAGACAATCCATTTGAATAACAGAGGTACACAACACACAATAGTTCCATCTCCTTGACGATTCCTATGATGAATGGAGAAATACGTGTCACCAAGCAACGTGGGAACGGGATTTCCAATCAAAAAGATCCTTATGGCGTTGATATCAACGAAACTTGGGACATTGGGAAACAACACCAATCCACAGATGAGCAAAGCTAAAACAGCTTCAAAGGCTACCATACTACCGGCTTCAGAGAATTTAAGAGCCTTCTCCATTAGGAACTTTGAAGTTAGTCCTAAGAGTTTTCCTTTGGTAGTTAGGTTTTTGTCTATCTCAGATTTCTTTAAGTGAGTCATTGTTGCAATGACTGGTGACTAAAAAATGGCTTCCAAACCATTGAAAGACACCTTATCTGATACTGAGATACCTAGGATGTGTGCGTACTCTTCCAAAGTAGGCATCAACTGATAATTAGGGAAAGTGAAACAGTGATAGACTGGATCGTAAAACTGAACAAAAGTTTTGAGAAGTCCTTCATCAACGTTAGTGTTCAGGACAGTTAAAAGAGTTCCATAGCATTTTCTGAAATCCGAGGGATCTTCTACCAAGGATGCTAACTCTTTTAACTTTCCTACATCAGGAATTCTAAAACTGTATTTCTTGGTAAATCTTCCTCTGACGTCCATCACTCTAACCTAAAATATTTACAAAGAAAATCTCTAAATTCTTTGGAAATGGGAAGAGAAATGAAGTTTTTTTTTTGAATGCATGCATGAATGCCACAAAATTCAAACATGGTTAGTGGTTATACACACGGTCAAGCGTTTGAAGTCACGAGCATGAGGCCAACGATAAGAACCAAACGTGGGTAAGTTCTAAGGGCTTATTCATCTGTGAAACGGGTTCTACTGATAATACAGGTTCAACGCTTCTCTTTGAAATATTATCGGATTTGTTGAATACTCGAAGTCCAATAATATTTTTCAAGAAAAACTCGCCTGATCGTAGTCTCGCATGACAACTATTCTAAGCTTACGCCTGAATAGTTTCTGCACTACATCCTAAATGGCCAGGATGGGTTATGTGTTCTACAACCACTCAGCTTCGTAAGTTCTCTCGAAAGCAAAATGTCTTTGCAAATACTTGCTAAACACAAATACTCCCAAGACAACCTCCACTGAGAGAGGGATCTCAAATTAACTTAGTAAGTAATGAAACTTCCCACAAGTTAATAGGACTATTCCCCCACCTAGATCTTAAAATGTTTCTTAAATTCGGGTTAGGATTTCTTTCCATCAGATGAAATCGCGAAAACACACAATAAAAAAAACAAACATATGCACATATGAAAGCTTAACCCCTTTTTTTCTTTTTGAAAAAAAAAAGAAGCTTGGTGCTCTTGAGCAGAATCACATTTTTTTTTAAAATAAAAGTTTAGCGTACTCCCAGTCGCCATTTTTCTATTCACGTTAAAAGTGGCGAGAAATCGAATCGAATTGATTCTCTTGCTCAAACGATTACTCTTTGATTTGTTTATAAAGATGCCGCGAGCATCAAACTTTATTATTTTCAACACAAGAAAAATGATTATGAAAAAGGGGAAAGCTGCAATACCCTCAATTGATATGATATGCATTACGACTAGCGTGAACTAGACGTAACACATTGGGGAGATTCTGGGAAAGGGGGTTTGTTAGCTTTATATATGAATATGTTTGATATGTTTGTGTGTTTTAAATTGCTATTTCTATTGCTGGGAAAGTTTCTCCTCTGGATTTTAAGAAGGATAGATTATGTGGGATCCTAGGTTTTGTTATTATTGTGCTCGCAAAGATCATTGGGATCTTCTGCATACATATCCCTTAATGGGAATCAGAGCATTTGTAGCTCGTATCTAAAGGGATCTATGGTTTGTTTGGTTTGAGGGAGAAAGAAGTTTGCTCGCGAAGGATGAGACCTTGTGCCTACATATTCTCAAAGGGAGGTAGAGAAAGTCAGAGCAATCGTAGTTCCCACTTATGCTAGTGGAAGCAACAGGAGGTTATTAAGAGACAAAGACGAATGTCATCTTAATGAAAAATATATCTAATCTATTTCATCACATACATTTTGAAAGGTTGATTGATTAAATCTTTCATCGTAAGTTATAGGTGTTTTTCTCGAGTGTACAAGTGTTACCACTTACGAGTTAAGAAAGATGTTTGAAAAATGATTGAATCTTTTAATTGTAAGCATTGGGTGTTCTGCTTGAGTGTACAAGCGTTACCACTTACGATTAAGAGATGTTTTTGTTTTGAAAAATATTTGAAAAGTTTTTGATTGTATGTGATGTGATAGATGAGATACTTCTTCCATAGAGATGATAAATGTCTAAATCTCGAGGAGAAATTGATTGGATTAGGGGGATACTTTTAAGAAGCCCGTGGGTTCTTGTATTGTAAGTCAAAGAGGAGGCATTCCGAGGGTCATCGAGGGTCCTTGTATTGTAAGCCCAAGAGAAGGCATTCTGAGGGTCATCGAGGGTCCTTGTATGAAGCTCAAGAGGAAGCTATAGGGTATGGTTGGCTTTGGCTTTAAGAGTGGTTTCACCGAGAAACCATCCTCTTAGGATTCAAGAGTGATTTCACCGAGAAATCATACTCTCAGGATTCTATCCTAGCGCGGGTGATTCTTTGTATTGGAAGCCCAATAGGAGGTTGTTAAGAGATTTCCTGGTCTCTTTCTTGTTTGATGCCTAAGAGAAGGCTAAACTCAACGAGGAGTTCTTTTGAACGAAGCCCAAGAGGAGGCTGACTCAGCAGGGGAGTGTTGTCTTATATGAAGCCTAAGTGGAGACTAAACTCAGTAAATGAGTTTTCTTATAGGAAGCCTAAGAGGAGGCTAACTCAATAAATGATTTATCTTATACGAAGCCTAAGAGGAGGCTAAAGGGGAACCTAGTTGTTAGGCTAGTTGTTATGTTATAACTGAACAGTTATATAAACAAGTGTGTGATATGTATTCACAGGAGTTTATGAAGGAAATATAAACAAGTGTATAAAACGAGCGTTTAAAGCAAGTGTAACTTGATTATTCTGAGTTTGAATGTGTACAAGGGAATGAATATGTACACGAAGGGGTGTTTATGTACAAGGAAATGAGTATGTACATAGGAGGGTTGAGACTTACACCGTGAGGGAGGCCCATTGGTTTAAGAGGAGTTTCACCGGGAATAATTCTTCTCTTAATACCAATGGAATTGGTGTATAAACAAGCTAATGAAAAAAAACGAACGAAGTTTGTTTATACTTGGATATTTACAAAGATGATTGAATATGTACAAGGAAAATTTAATATGTACATAAAAGGATTGGGACTTACACCGTGAGGGAGGCCCATGATCGATTAAGAAATTCGAGGAAAAAACTGATTCGGTTTTATCTTTAAATTGACTTGATCATGGAAAAAAGGTGTGTAAGTTTATTGAAATGTTTTGAAAAGGTTTTGAAAATGATTTTGAAAAGTGAAGTATATTCACAAGAAGTTTTGAAAAAAGATTTAAGTTTGAAAGTTTGAAAGAAAACATCTTTGAAAAGTATTAAGAAATACTTAAAATGTTTCATTTTTTTTTTACTTAATAAAAAATATAATCAAAAGAAAATATTTTTTTTTGGATTTTTTTTGACATAATCATAAAATAGGTATATTAAATGACAAGTGTGCAAAAAATCATTTCAAAATGAGAAGTTTTAATTAGTTTTTGAAAATATTTTAAGTTTGCTAGAAACTTGAGAAAAAAAGAGTTTTTGGTCCTAAGGAGGTTTGAACCTTGGACATTTGGCTTAGAAATGAAGATTTTCCATTGAGCCATTTGTTAATTTTGTCATTTAATTACCTTGTTTAGAAGGAAATTTAAAGAAAATGAAAATTTTGAAAATGTCCAGAAATTGGACTTCTGAAGGGTTCAGAAATTGTTTTGAAAAAGTTTTGAAAAATATTTAAAAGTTGCTTTGAAAAATGGAAATTAAAAAAAAAAGGTCCAGAAGTTGGACTTCTGAAGGATCAGAAGTTGCTTACCTCTGGAGAGATGAGAAGCATGGCTTGCTTCTGGAGATAGAAGGAGCGCATAGAAGCTTGCAGCTTCTAGAGCATGTGGAAACATGCCACTTCTGGCTGCTGGATGCATGAGAAGCTTGTGAGAAACACATTGCTTCTGGGGCGCTTCTGGGCATGAGAAGGAGTTTCTGGCTGCTTCTGGCTGATGGCTACGTGAGAAGCTTGTGAGAAACATATTGCTTCTGGGGATAGAAGCATGTTGGAGAGCTTGTTTCTAAGGGTAGAAACATTAGAAGCTTGAAGCTTCTAAGGAGAGAAGTACTAGAAGTACTTATGGACATAGTGTAATGAAGAGTTTCTGGGGCAGAAACTTCAGAAGCGCTTCTGGAGAACAAGTTCCAGAAAGCGTGTAATTCCTTTTAATAAAAAAAAGTTCCAGGGGGATTCGAACCCTGGACCTTTGGCAAGGCAAGTGACATGAGAAGCGTGCTGACTACCACTGGGGTGGCTATACATCCGTTCATTTAACTTAAACTAGAAATATATATTATAAGTCTAGCTTCAGAAATTGAAATTTTGAAAACTCAACTTCATCTTCTTCGCTGGAACAGGCGCGACATCCATGTCCATGGCAAATTCGAACTTCTTCATTTTTTGATCAATTTTAAAAGTTCAAAATGCTATTTCATCTAGATTTTTGCCACGATTCTGATTATGTATTTTGTTATCATTATTAATCAAAGATTAACACGAATTTTAACAATCCCAATTTGAACCCTAACTGAAAAAATGATTAATTCTTTAAGCACAGTTGATTTTAGTTCAAATTAAAGACCCAGATAGCTTTAGTGATTGAATGTCTACATTTCCCTTTTCAATTTTAAAGCTAAAAGTGCATGAATGGTAGAATCAAAGTTTGAGAAGGTGTTTGAAGTGTATAGAAGGTGTTTGAAGTGTTAAATCAAAGTTAGCACGAGCAAATTAGGAGATGGCAAGTTAAGGCATCATTTGCAAGCTTTTGATTTTTTGAGTATGATTCTGAGTTTGGTCACTTCTTGTGATGTATTTAAGTTTTAGACAAGTTCTAATTGATGTTTAGAACATGTTAGAAGCCTAAATTCTCTTAGATTTTGCAAGATTTGCAAATTGCAAAAATTCCCTCTTATAACTTAGAAACTTGGATTTCAAGAAAGAAAGAGTGAAAGCTTGACTATGATAGCTTTGGTGTGGTTTGAAAATGAAGAAATGAACTCTATTTATAGGCCAAGAATTCTGAATGATTTGGCAAAGTTATAATTGAGGGAAACTTGCAACTTGGTTAAGAGGTAAAATGGAATCTTTTGCATTTAATGCAAAAGTAACTTTCTTAACCATGGTTAAGTTTTTCTCTTTGATTCAATCCTTTCCTCAATTATTCAAAACTGATACTTATCAGTTATAATCTTCCTCTAAGTGATGACAAGGCTTCTAGAAAGAGAGTTTGTGAAAAAATGACTTAAAGTTCTTGAAAAATGACTTATAATTCATGGTTATGGAGCTCTAAGTTTAATTTTCAAAACCTTAGCTACACAAAGTATTTTTTCAAGTTCTTGGACATTTTGGAAAGCTTGTAACAAGGGCTACAACTTTCATGTTTTGAGTTTTTTTTGAATCCAAATGGATCTAGGTGAAAAATGGCCTAGAAAGTGAGAAAAACCATGTTTCTTAACACTTGAAAATTTTTCTAAGTGTTAGAAATTTTTCAAATCTTGACTCTTTGTTGACTTTTCACATTTCTTGATTTTTTATGACCATGATGGATCATTTGAAATGTTTTTATGTTTGAAAAAGTTTGATCTTGAAAAAGTTGACCAAAAGTCAAAGTTTGACTTTTCAGAGCAGATGAATTTTCATCAGATGATTCAGAATTTGTCTGATGAAGAAACATGGACTTTTGAAATGTTTTGAATCAAGAAATTAGGTCAAGATATTGTATTGAAGATGTTAAGATCCATCTCCAAGCAAATAGGTCATTCATTGAGCAGAAAGTCAATGATTCACTATCCTCGATAAAAAACCCTAATTGGTCGATTCATGATAGATCATGAGAAAAAGTTGGGAATCTGAAGATCAAATGTTGATGATTGATTAGGATAGATCATTTGAGGTGAATGGAAACTCAAACCCTAATTGATCATATCTTGAACAGATGAAATTTTGAAGAAAACCTAATTTTGACTTCTAGAAGCCACACACGATCTATTCTGTTTTGAAACTGTTAGTGATGCAGTGATGCATATGTAAGTTGGTATCTTAGGTCAAAAATTGGGGTATGAAAGATGCCCCTATTTAAGTTTCTTTAACCTGAGATATGAAGATGAAGATCTTCGTCTCGATAGGTGTGAAGAGACTTAAATATCAGAATACGCAGATTTTGGACCTAAGATACCAAAAAAATGCGAATGATGCAAAGTGATTGCAACAAGTTCACCCAGGAGACACTACGCCAAAAAAGACCTACCAGAGCGCTTTTTTTGGCCTTTAAAAGCGCTTAAAAGCGCTCTGGTAGGTGGCGCTGCTAAAGGTTTTAGCAGCGCTTTTTTTTCCAGTCAAAAGCGCTCTGGTAGGGGTAGCCTATGAGAGCGCTTTTTATGAAAAAGCGCTTTGGTAGGCCTACTTTGGAATGAATTTTTTGCTTTCTAAAGTAACCCTACCAAAGCGCTTTTCCAGAAAAAGCGCTTTAATAGGGCAACCTACCAAAGCGCTTTTTCGTAAAAAGCGCTTTGGTAGGTTGCCCTATTAAAGCGCTTTTTCTGGAAAAGCGCTTTGGTAGGGTGGCCTTTGAGAGCGTTTTTTCTGACAAAGCGCTTTGGTAGGTCCCCTATTATTTTTAGAAATTTTTTGTTATTTCTAAACCTGCACTTTTGGCAGCAATATTTCAGAACCTGTAATTTACCATTTTTTGGCAGTATTTTTTCATGAACCTGTAATTTATCATTTCTAAACCTGATTCTTACACCATCACATTATAATTAATTCACATTCACAATAGATATATATACATCAATATAATTCACATTCACAATAGATATATATACATCAATATAACCAAAGTCATCCTAACGTTTGTAACATAGCCAAAACTAATCAACCTTACAAAGTCATCCTAACGTTTGTAACATGCCAAAACTAATCAACCTTACAAAGTCATCCTAACATTAAAAAATCAATATTCCTAAACAACTAAAGCGGTCCTGATCCTGAAAGTATGAAAATAATAATACGGTCAATAATGTATTCACACAATAATGTATATTCATAATATTTTTCAAACAATAATATATTCATACCTTATAAGATTCTTTGCTCAAGATAATAGTGAGCCAAATCCTCTTTGATTTCATCCACCTTAAGTTTCGAGTAAAAAGTACAGTTGAGACCATCGAAATACTACACAACAAAAATATAATATGCATGATTATTTAGTTAAATGTAATAAATATTATAAGAACGGAAAGAAATAAATGATAAAACAAATCCTAAGATATAAATTCATACCTTAAGTGGAATCTCTAATATATTCGTTTTAAGGATATCTCCCAAGATATAAATTCATACCTTTGGCGTGCGCAACCGCAAACTTAACGAATTCCGATACCCCTTTCTCGTAATCATCCGACAATCGACTCGAACGCATCCAAGTCTTATCCATGTCTTAACTAAGCTAAACAAAAACAAATAATTAAGACACAAAACGGTATAATGCGTTTCGGTCAAAACGCAAAGTATACACGGAATGAATCCGGAGCAATAAAACGCAACGTATTCATGCAATTTCAGACAAATTCAGTGGCGAGAGATGATAACTAATTACAGTGGCAGAGATGATAACTAATTACCTATAGAGAAATAAGCAACTTCTAGAACCACACAGTGTCAGTTTCTTGTAAACGATCAGACTTTCACACTTCACAAGTAACCTATTCATATAAAACAAGACCAAAATGAAACTCATAGTTCATGAAAATCAACATCAAAATCACATCATAAAACAGTTCAACATCAAGTAAATACTACGCATATGAAACGAGTCTCGAATCCAAATATGAAACAAGCTAGAAGCAAGAAATGACATTGTACAATGAGAAATTGGTATTTGATTACATAATATCTAGACAATCAACTTATTATTCTATGCATAAAGTGTAACCGGGCATATTAGTATTTGTGTCAGTTTGCTCTTAGAGAGCATCAAGTAACCGGGCATATTAGTATTTTTATTATAATGCGTGAATTTATATAAAATTCACATACATGCTCCTTTTCCAACAGGTTTGTCTTAAGAGATTGGGGTGGTTGTCCTAAAGCACATATCCTCGTATTGTTTTAACCAATTTTTCACACTACAATTCAGTTTAAGATAGACATTCTTACTCATGTAATTTTTTAGTTACCATTAACTTTTAAAGTTATTTGATAAAATCCAAATATTTTTTGAATCTTATTAAATGTTTAAGAAGAACTTTTGATTTGATGGTTGAATTGATAAAGTTTAAATATTAAACTATTTTGGTCATTTCCCTTTAAAAAACTATAACTGATTCTAACAGTTCCCACATGATACACTTCTATACTACACACCCACAAAGGTGTTATCCTCATGTACTTCAATGTGAAATCAGTAGTTACTATTCAACTATTTTGATTCTAAAGCTACTTCTCTATTTTGAAATTGGGATGATATGAAAGGTTGAAGGTGCAGCAAATGAAGATGGCAGGAAACCAAGCATATGGGATACCTATGCAAACGCCGACAATGGTGCTCTTTCATATTTATTTGTTTCATGTATATTTATTTGTTAGTGTTTCCAGATGATAAATAAGAATCTCTACAAACATTGCATGTGATCAATATCACAAATATAAGGTATGCTCTACAAACATCTTCAATGTATAGTCATTCATTTTGAACAGAATGATTTTCATAGAGGTTAACCCTAACCGATCTTTGGCATTCACTGAACCCTATACATTCATGCAAGCACATACGGATGAAAACGACAGAGAGTAGATTTTGTAACCCTAATTTACGGAGACGTACCTTGAGCTTGTGACAGAGAGCAACGAAATCGATGAAGGAATCAGAAGAAGGAGGATCTTCGGGAATGGAGACGGCGCTGAATCGATGAAGGCGATGGCGCTGTTGATGGATACAGAAGCGGGTCGGACGGAGACGAAGGGAGGTTGAAGATGAAGAGGTTGAAGGGTTTAGAGTTTGGCTTGGGTTTTGCAGAAAACGCGAAAAGAGTGAAGAAGTAAAACCACGCGTGTTTTGTTTATGAAAATATAATATTAAATAACCTACCAGAGCGCTTTTATCCCAAAAGCGCTTTCGTAGCCCCCACCTATAAGAGCGCTTTCATTACCGCTTTTTCCCTTTTTAAATTTGGCATATAGCGGGCGCTTTTCCTAAAAGCGCCCTCGTAAATGGTAGTGAGATATCAAAGAATGACATGCTGGAGGAAAGATTGTGAGGATGACTCAATCTGTCTAAGAAAGGAGAATCCTGTTTGTTGGTAAACAAGCAATATGTTTCACTAGGAAAATAGATTCACAATGTAAGTGAAAATCTGTTTCGCTTTGGGAAACGAGGAGATTACCTTCTGTCAGCCTTGTGACAATGTTTAAGGTAAGTGAAGATGATATTACCAATTATCAGCCTTGTGATAGTTTATGGTAACGAGCTCTGAAGATATTACCAATTATCAACAAAGTGATAACTATAACAAGGTAATTCTTGAGAAATTTATTGGGGTATGACAATATATATATATATATATATATATATATATATATATATATATATATATATATATGAGAAGGGATCAAATTACACTTGAAGAGCTACATTATGAGTTACACTCGCTCAAAAATGTCACTTCAGATTAATATTTTTTAAAATCAACTGTTGGATTGTAACATATAATCATATAGATCATACCTATAAAGTTTGAGATTAATCTATAATGATTTACTATGTCATTGAACTACATCAAAATTAACATTATATGAAAATCCATTTTGACGTTAATTTTTGGATATCTTGATCGTATAGTAAAACTTTATAGATTAATCTCAAACATTATAGGTATGATCTATATGATTATATGTTACAATCCAACGGTGATTTCAAAAATATTAATCAAGTGATTTTGTGTAACTCATGGTAAATTTTTATATTTATGATCCTATATATATATATATATATATATATATATATATATATATATATATATATATATATATATATATATATATATATATATATATATATATATATATATATATATATATATGAGGAGGATCAAATTACACCAATTAGTTACATCAATTATTACACTCATTTATAACCTTTGATTTGTTTAAAATCTAATGGCTATTATAAAAAAACATCTTAGTAAAATATTTTCTTTTTTCACAAGACCAACCATTCCATATATATTTTGCTAATAAATGTCATATATCTTAACAAAATATATTTTTTCTCTCACATGAATAATCAATTTCATATATAATAACATATACTGTCAAAGAAAAAAAAACACGTGACTTGAAAAAAAATAATTTTAATTAGTACTATTTATATTTAAAATAAATAACATTACTTAAAAATTATCAATCAATAGCACTATTTATATTTACTACTAAAATTTACTATCAAATTGAAATCACTTGAAAATTTTCTAATTATTTTTGTAGGTTTATTTAAATTAAATAATATTCTATTAATTTAAAATAAATTATAAAATTAACATTTTTTAATTTAAATAAAAGTATATTCTATTCTTTTAAATTAAAGGAAAAATTAATATATGAATTTAAAAATATAAATGAATAGAATATAATTTTATTTAAATTAAAAATATATTAATTTTATCATTTAATTTAAATTACTAGAATATAATTTAATTTAAATAAACCTACAAAAACAATGAGAAAAATTTCAAATAATTTCAGTTTGATAGTAATTTTTTAGTTGTAGATATAAATAGTACTAATTAAAGATAATATTTAAAAAAAAAATTTCAAGTCACATTTTTTTTTCTTTGACCGTATATGTTATTATATATATAATTGATTATTCATGTGAGAGAAAAATAATATTTTCTTAAGTTTTATGACATTTATTAGCAAAATATATATGGAATGGTTGGTCTTGTGAAAAAAGGAAACATTTTACTAATATGCTTTTTTATAATAGCCATTAGATTCTAAATAAATCAAAGGTTGTAAATGAGTGTAATACTTGGTGTAACTAATTGATGTAATTTGATCCCTCCTTTCTCTCTCTCTCTCTCTCTCTCTCTCTCTCTATATATATATATATATATATATATATATATATATATATATATATATATATTCAATTTCAACTTAACAACATGCATATAAGTATATATGTATTCAACGTTACTCACCAACATGGTAAAATAGTATTAAATTATGGCTAAAAGAAATAAAGAAATAGTAAGTGGTTTTGCACATGATTTTGGCACATGGTTTTCTTTGCCCATGGTATTTGCCAATGGATTTGCCTTGAGGTTTGGCTATAAATACTCATGTATTATGCCATTCTAAGATACACCAAAAATTCATTGAGTTCTCTTCTCTCTTCTCTTGTTATAGTATTCTTGTAGTGAAGAAAGAATATTAGAGTGTTTTAAGAGAGTCTTGAGTGAGAGTAAAATTGGGTTTTAGATAGTGAGTGAAACACTGAGTGAATTTGTAAAATCTCTTTAAAATAGTGGAATCCTTCTGTTGCTCTCTAGTCGTGGAGTAGGCAAATTTCCAAACCACGTTAGATTCTCGGTGTCATTATTTTTCTCCATTGTTATTTTATTCTCAAATGGGACTTCCGCTTCTACAAACTGGTATCAGAGCTCTTTGAGCTCCCTGGTGCTAAGTCATTTGATCTAGAAGAAAAATTTGGAGTATGCTCTATGGTTGCAGCACTGTCTGATCTTCCACACCATAAAAGAATCGTTCTTGTTATTGGAAAAATAGTAGTGCGAAAAGTGCATATCTAGGAAAGTTCTGGCTAAGGAAAGACTTGGTATTTAAGCTTGTCTGCCAAAGACTCACCTCTCTTTCCTGGGAACTTACCTGGTGTACCTTCACGGACTATGATATTTTTTTTAGTATACGATCATTATGGCAGGTGCTAAATTCGACGTGGAGAAATTTAATGGAGAAAATGATTTCAACCTTTGGAGAATGAAGATGAAGGCTCTACTGGTTCATCAAGGATTGGGCAAAGCTTTGGAAGGTAGAGGAAAGCTTGTAGCGAGTTTGACCGAGAATGAGAAGGATGAAATCCTGGACAAAGCACACAGTACAATTTTGTTGTGCTTAGGAGATGAAGTTCTACGAGAAGTGTCAGATGAAACTATAGCTTCTTCATTATGGTTGAAGCTAGAAAGTTTGTACATGACAAAATCAGTCACCAACAGACTGTATTTGAAGAAAAGATTATATACTCTTCAAATGCAAGGAAAGCCTGTAAAAGATCATCAGGACGGATTTAACAAAGCTATTCTTGAACTAAATAATATCGATGTTAAAATAGATGACGAAGATTAAGCAATTCTTCTATTATATTCTTTTCGCACCCCAAAATTTACCGTACCACCTCAATTTGAATTGTTTATCTAGATTTGGTTGTTTTTTTGGATTATTATACAAGTATCAGGGTTTGTGTTCAAATTCAAAGGAATTTATCCAATTATTTGTGGTTGAGGAGTTAAAGCATAGATAATACTATCTCGTGGCATTGACACTTGTAAATTCAATTGAAGAATCATCGTGCTTTGGGCATCATTCTTTTAATACTGGACTCTTAAGGTCGATTTGAGTTTGAAGTTACAGGTTTTTGCAAGAAGTTGCTCATTTGACAAGATTCATCACAAAATCAGAACTTCTGTTACTTGTGATGGCCAAAACTTCTGATGGCCAGAAATTCTGATGGCCAGAGCTTCTGACAGCCAGAACTTCTGATCGCCAGAACTTCTGATGGCCAAAACTTCCAAAACTTCTGATGACCAGAACTTCTGTTGCTTCTGATGGACAAAACTTCTGATGGCCAGAACTTACAGAACTTCTGATGACCAGAACTTTCGTTGCTTCTGATGGCCAGAACTTCTGATGGTCAGAGCTTCGGACAGCCAGAACTTCTAATGGCCAAAACTTCTGATGGCCAAAACTTTTGATGGCCAGAACTTTCAGAACTTCTGATGACCAGAACTTCTGTTGCTTCTGATGGCCAAAACTTCTGATGGCCAGAACTTCAGATGACTAGAACTTTTGACAGCCAGAACTTCTGATGGCCAGAGCTTCTGACAGACTGAACTTCGATGGCCAAAACTTCCAAAACTTCTGATGACCAGAAATTCTATTGCTTCTGATGGACAAAACTTCTGATGGCCAGAACTTACAGAACTTCTGATAACCAGAACTTCCGTTGCTTCTAATGGTCAGAACTTCTGATGGTCAGAGCTTCTGACAGCCAGAACTTCTAATGGCCAAAACTTCTGATGGCCAAAACTTTTGATGGCCAGAACTTTCAGAACTTCTGATGACCAAAACTTCTGTTGCTTCTAATGGCCAAAACTTCTGATGGCCAGAACTTCAAATGACTAGAACTTTTGACAGCGAACTTCGATGGCGAGCTTCGCGAACTGGCGGAACTTTGCTTCGATGGCGTAACTTCGATGGCCAAAACTTCTGATGGCTAGAACTTGATGGCGAACTTGATGACCGTAACTTCGATGACCGAGCTTCGACGAACTTCGATGGCGAACTTCAATGGCCGAACGTCGATGGCGAACGTCGATGGCGAACTTCGATGGCGAAACATTTGCTTTTGATGGCCGAACTTGATTGCGAACTTCGAACTTCGATTGCGAACTTCCGAACTTCGATGACCGAATTTTGTTGCTTCTGATGGAGAGAACTTCTGATGGCTAGAACTTCTGATGGCCAGAACTTTTGACGGCCAAAACTTCAAATTCCTAGAGACCTAACGTTCAAGATTCATCAATAAATCTAATTCTAAGGCCTTTCATACTTCATAGATTAAAGTTAGCTTCATGTCATAATTCAAGTGATTCTTCTCTTTAATTCCAAGTACACCAACTCAAATGTATTCTAAAACTTGGTTGCAATTCTTTCAAATTCTACAAGTTTCATTATTTTCACACAAGGCTTACAAGGAAATCAATTTTGTTTCTAAGAGTGTTTCTTACATGACTTAAAACAAAAAGGTTTGTATTACAAGTTCATTTTGAATATACAAGTTTCTAAGACTTTGCAAAAGGAATTCTAGCATCCAAACATAATTTTCTCTAAAGTTGTTACAAGTTTGATCCAAATTTCTAATGCCTAGTCTTATACAATGAAAATTCAAATGAAACTCCTAATCTAATAATCCTAATGCTATGGCTTCTAAGAGAATGCTTCATTTGCTTCTTCATGGTGAATCTTCCATCTTCGATCCATTCCGTGTTGTTCATGAAACAAAGAGAAAAAATAACGGTTAGTGATCTTAAACACAAATTTGAAACGCAAGCAAGAAATTTTCAAAGAACTTTTCTTTCTCGATCTCATCATTAGGGTTAAAGTTCAGGAATCAGGTTTCAATGAGGGTTTTCTGATCATGGTTCAAGCATACAAAAGCCTCAGAACTTCAAGTTCAATCATCGGACATTCACTTTCATTGCAAATCACAAAAGCAAGCTTTGGTTCACAAAGGGAGGTGAAACTCAACATAGCATCATGGTACAACAAAGTACAAATCAGAAATTCAAAGTTTAAGCCCAAATCACAAACAATAACCAAAGTCAGAATTACAAAGTTTCAGCAAGTTACCACAGTAAGTCAAAATCACCAAGAATTAGAAATAATGTGTCAGAACATGTCAGACCCAAATGCAAAATCCTCCAAGCCCTTTTCCAGAAAGATCACAAGTCCAGTAACATAGAGACAATCATAAACCCTAGTTCTGACAGCATATAAAGATTAAAGGCACAACTTTCGAAAAGGATCACTATTCACAAAATCAGAAGTTGTGCAGCAACAACATCAAGCCAAACCCTAGATCTAAAAAAATAGAAATCATCATATTCATCATCTATCCAAAACCAAAAATGAAGCACTGATTCATAACAGAAACCCAGAAATAGCTTGCAAGCCATAAACAGAGAAACTGAACCCTAACACTCTAAGTGGTCATCATTTTCCTAGCCACAACACTTCAGAATTGAGAAAGAGGAAGAGAGAAAGCTATCACTTAGACAACCGAAGACAACGATTAGAAGAAGAAGAGTTACAGAATAATCTCACCGAGATAGCCGCCGTGAGCCATTGACACCGCCTCTCTCCTCCGTCGAAGCCTCCGATCTTGTTTCGGAGAGGCTGCTTCAACACTCAAAGAACTTGGTCCTCCATCAAGGTCGTCGTCCGTTTCAATTCTGACATAGGGTTTCAGTCACCCCTTTCAAGATCTACACCAAATCGGGCAAAATCTGCAAAAACAAGCATCAGATTAAGATAGAGAAGAACAAGACGAGCACAAACATGTAAAAAAATGAAGATCGGAGCCGTCACCGCTGTGAACCACCGCGTGCTACCGTCTTCTCCGGCCTTCTTTGCTTTCGGCGAGACACCAGAGAGAAAAAGGAACATGCATCGCGAGAGAGAAGAGGAAAGTTTTTTGTGTTCTGTTTTTTAACGTTTTTTTGATTATGTTTAATAATTAATTATTTGTTTGTGATAAGGTATGTTAAGTGTGAGGTTAATGGTGGTGACACTTGTCACCTCCTTTAATCATTTTCTTGAAGATATCATACTCTAAGCCTTTGCCACCCATCAAAGCATCTACACCGTCTGATCATTCAGAGTTCCCTGGTATTCTGATCGTGTGACTGGAAGTACTTCCTGTGGTACACCCTATCCTTTGGACATACACCGAATTCTACTGAAGCCTGTTTGGGCCCTTTATTTGGGCCAAGACCTCCTTTCTGGTTCTCTTATCTACACCCCCAAATCTGCTGCATTCAGGCTACCTCTAAACCATCTCTTTTAATAACTTGTTTTAATTATGCAAATAAATCTTGGGTTGATGTATTAAATAATAATTAGTTTTTTGATAGTTTTTATTTGACAATTTATCGATTAAATTATTAATTGATTTTTTATCAAATAAAAAAACCTACTCTAATAATTATTTAAATTTTTAGAATTGTATTGTGTGATAATTACTTATTTGCTTTTGCATACTTGTATGGTTTATTCACGATTGTGCACTTCACACACAAGTAAAAAAAACAATCCCGTTTCTTTTAATTTGGCTCGTACTCCATAAGGGTCTCATAGTTGAGGATGAGCATGGTGAAGGTAAATTGCGACATAAAATTGCCGCGGAAAACAATTTTCCTTTGTGATCCTTATGAATGATCATGGTCAGTGATAGAATATTTTACCTCTTGTGGCGATTTGGATTTCTGATGTTGTGATCACGAACGTTGATGAAGAACAACGTCTCTACTCAGTCCACAAGAACAGGTCGCTTCCGATTATAGTGCTAGCTGCTCACGAATGAAAGCTTTAAGTGAGAGAGTGAGCGAAATCACGACAGGGATTCAGGACCGAATTTGCATCAAGTGGAAAGCATCATCACAAGGGTTCTATTTATAAGACCACAAGTGTGGGCTGCAAGCTAAAAGCCCAATAAAGGCTGTAAACTAAAATCCCAATAAAGCACACGAATATCATACATTATGATGTATCGTATATCACTTAAGCATGTGGTACCTTACCACATTCCATATTCCACTTAAGTACACCGTACCATACGATGTTCCTTAGTTACACTATCTCTCATTAATATGTCCTTAAATGTGTGACCCTGTAGGTTTCCGCGACGTTGGCAATTATATTAAATCACATTTAACATAATAAACATTGAGCGGTATCTGGCAACACATCACTGCTACCCAAGTCACGAAAATGTCATGTGATCTGACAAAACCTTTTCGTGATAATACTTGTGTGTATAATTACCCTTTTGCCCTTATGTCTATATTGAACACAAGGCATAGACCGTGTCATCCTTGTCCAGTTCAATATTGGGCCCTCAGACATTTATCCCGTTACGCAGGATGGGCAAATTCCATCTAGGTCACTCATGTCCCTCAACATGCTTTGTGAAGTACCCATCAACTGTCTTTATGATCA
The DNA here is from genome assembly GCA_021764765.1 of Vicia sativa. Classification (NCBI taxonomy): domain Eukaryota; kingdom Viridiplantae; phylum Streptophyta; class Magnoliopsida; order Fabales; family Fabaceae; genus Vicia; species Vicia sativa. Next base: position 209,494,151 of record CM038792.1, on the reverse strand, counting down.
TCCGATTCACGGATAACGTTTGATCAGCAATAAAGCACTTGACTCTACATCTAGGGTCCATAGTGGTTTCAGGTCGAAGGGTGGTATGCACCACTTATCACCATGAGAATAACTTATGACACTTTGCATAACATTTTATGTAGTATTCTCATAGCGGGTCAATCCAGTATAAATATTACTCCTAATATTTATACCTATGTCAAGACTTGATAACTCCTTATCCATGATCCATGAGATGCGATCATCAGTCTATCTTCATAATAATCTCAATGCTTTAATGTTATCCCACTTCACAATAGAGCTCGATTATGGATACTTTAAGAATAGTGTCCTTGTGTTTAATGGATCTCATGATTAAGTCACACTTAACGTTGCATTAAACAGACTAACTATTCTAGGGACTTTATTATTTTTCAAAAAGCAAACATAATAAAGAAAAGCCTTTTATTATTAATAAATAATTCGATACAAGTACCAAAAGGTATTGACCTCTAGGGCTTACATCAACAATATCCCACTAGCACTAGAGCCAATCAGGCATAACCCTAATACCCATAGATCTAGTATGGCCATCATGCTTCTGTTGTGCAAGAGGCTTTGTTAGTGGGTCAACGACATTGTCAAGTGTTGGTACTCTGCATATCTTCACATCTCCCGGATCGATTATCTCTCGAATGAGGTGATAACGCCTAAGTATGTGTTTGGATATTTGGTGAGATCTAGGCTCCTTAGCTTGTGCGATAGCACCATTGTTATCACAATAGAGATTAATGGGATCCACAATGCTAGGGACTATGCCAAGTTCACTAATGAACTTCTTGATCCAAATAGCTTCTTTTTCTGTATTTGAGGCAACAATATACTCGGTCTCGGTTGTAGAATCAACAACTATTTCTTGCTTTGAACTCTTCCAGCTCACAGCGCCACCATTTAAGCAAAACACATAACCAGATTGCGATCTAAAGTCATCCTTATCGGTCTGGAAGCTAGCATCAGTGTATCCAACTATAACAAGCTCTTCCTGACCTCCATATATCAAGAATGAGTCCTTAGTACTTCTCAAGTACTTAAGGATATTCTTAACAACCATCTAGTGAGCATCACCAAGATCAGATTGGTACCTACTCGTTGCACTTAAAGCATACGAGACATCTGGTCGAGTACATAGCATGACATACATGATAGATCCTATTGCAGATGCATATGGAATCTTATTCATGCGATCCCTTTCTTCCTTCATTGAAGGGGATTGTGATTTAGATAGACACAAGCCATGTTGCATAGGAATGAATCCCTTCTTGGAATCATGCATATTAAAGCGTCTCAACACTTTATCTATGTATGTACTGTGACTTAGGCCAAGCAGTTTTTGTGATCTATCTCTATAGATCCTGATTCCTAATATATAGGCTTCTTCACCAAGGTCCTTCAGAGAAAAGCATTTCCCTAGCAGAGTTTTTACTTGTTGCAAGGTAGGGACATCGTTTCCAATGAGTAATATGTCATCTACATATAATACTAAGAAGACGATCATGCTCCCACTAACCTTCTTGTAGACACAAGGCTCATCTTCATTCTTGATGAATCCATATTATTTTACTGTTTCATCAAAACGAATATTCCAACTTCTGGAAGCTTGCTTCAATCCATAGATTGATCGCTGTAACTTGTATATCTTTTGGGATTCTTCTGGAATGTCAAATCCTTCAGGTTGTGTCATGTACACATCCTCTTGAAGGTTCCCATTTAGGAAAGCAGTTTTGACATCCATCTGCCATATTTCATAATCATGATATGCAGCGATTGCAAGTAAAATCCAAACAGATTTAAGCATTGCAATTGGAGAAAAGGTTTCATCATAGTCAACCCCATGAATTTGTTTATAACCTTTTGCAACCAGTCTTGCCTTATAGGTATGTACCTTACCATCCATGTCAGTATTCTTTTTAAAGACCCACTTGCATCCTATAGGATTAACTCCTATAGGTGGCTCTACCAAGTTCCAAACTTGGTTAGTGTACATGGAATCCATTTTAGATTTCATGGCTTCTAGCCACTTTTCAGACTCTGGACCAGTAATGGCCTCTTGGAAGGTCACAGGCTCATCTTGATCCATGAGCAATACATCGCCTTGACCATTTATGAGATATTCATATCTTTCAGGTTGGTGACATATCCTGTTTGACCTACGTTGGTCTTGTTCTACTGGAGCAGGTTATTCTTCCACAACTACTTGTGTTTCCTGCTCCAATTCCTCCATAGGTGTATCAATGCTTTGTGATTTTTGAATTTCATCAAGCTCTACTTTCCTCCCACTCATTCCTTTGGAAATAAAATCCTTTTCCAAGAAAACTCCCGTTCGAGCGACAAACACTTTGCCCTCAGAAGGATTATAGAAATAATATCCTCTTGTTTCTTTAGGATACCCCACAAATAAGCATTTGTCATATTTGGGCTCAAGCTTAGTTGAGATCTGCCGTTTCACATAAACTTCGCAACCCCAAATCTTCATGTAAGACATATGTGGTTTCTTACCACTCCATATCTTATATGGTGTCTTTTCAACCTTTTTGGTAGGAACACGGTTAAGTGTGTAAGCTGCTGTCAACAGAGCATGTCCCTAAAAGGAGTTTGGAAGATTGGTGTGACTCATCATGGATCAGACCATGTCCAACAAGGTTCGATTTCTTCTCTCAGATACACCATTCCATTGTGGTGTTCCAGGAGGAGTAAGTTGGGATACAATCCCACACTCTTTTAGATGGTCATCAAACTCTAGGCTTAAATATTCACCGCCTCGATCTGATCGAAGAATTTTAATATTTTTACCTAGCTGGTTTTGTACTTCATTCTTAAATTCCTTGAACTTTTCAAAGGTTTCAGATTTGTGTTTCATTAAATACACATAACCATATCTAATGAAATCGTCAGTAAATGTGATGAAGTATTGAAAACCTCCTCTGGCTGGTATGTTCAGTGGTCCACATACATCAGTATGTATGAGTGCCAAAAGATCATTAGCCCTTTCACCTTTTCCTGTGAATGGGGATTTTGTCATCTTTCCAATTAAACAAGACCTGCATTTCTCATATGATTCATAATCAAAAGAGTCCAAAAGTCCATCTTTATGGAGTTTTGAAATGCGCTTCTCATTTATGTGGCCTAAACGACAATGCCAAAGGTAACTTGGATTTAACTCATTAGTTTTAATCCTTTTAGTATTAATGTTATGAATTGGCATTTCAAGATCAAGGATATAAAATCCATTGTTCATTTGTGCAGTAGCATAGAATATGTCATTCAAATAAATAGAGCAACAATTGTTCTTTATTATGAATGAAAAAGCAAACTTGTCCAAACAAGAAACGAAAATAATATTCCTGCTAATCGCAGGTACATAATAACAGTTCTCTAACTGAATTATTAAACCACAGATAAAGCAGCAACCTTTGCTCCATTGCCAACTCGTAGATCAACTTCACCTTTTGCCAATTCTCTACTTCTTTTTAGCCCCTGCACATTGGTACAAATGTGAGAACCGCATCCAGTATCTAATACCCATGATGCAGAAGTAGATAAATTAATTTCTATAACAAAAATACCTGAATTTGAAGTCTCTACTCCATTTTTATTATCTTCCAGGTACTTTGGGAAGTTTCTTTTCCAGTGTCCGGTCTTACCGCAATGGAAGCAAGTGCCCTCTTTTGTTATGCCTCCACTAGGCTTCAAAGAAGGAGTGGTAGGTTGGGATTTGGAAACAACCTTGCCTTTCCCTTTACCAACCTGCTTGGTAGGCCTTTTGTTCAGCTTCTTTCCATTATTGATCATCAGAATGGACTTCCCTTTTGACTTCATATTCTGCTCAGTAGTTCTCAACATACTTAGCAGTTCTGGAAGACTTCTGTCTAAGTCATTCATATTAAAGTTCATAACAAATTGACTGAAGCTATCTGACAACGATTGAAGATCAGATCAGTCGCAAGTTCCTTTCCAAGTGGAAACCCTAATCTTTCAAGGTTCTCCACATACCTAATCATTTTGAGTACATGGGGACCTACAGGGGTTCCCTCAGCCAAATTGCTATTAAAAAGGGCCTTTGAAACTTGAGACCTCTCATTTCTTGCCTCCTCTTGATAGAGCATTTTCATATGTCCGATCATATCGAACGCTGCCATGTTCTCATGTTGCTTTTGCAACTCCGAGTTTATGGTGGCAAGCATGAGATAAGTGGTTTCATTGGCATCATCTACATGCTTCTTATGAGCATCTCTTTCAGCCTTAGGTGCAGAACTAGGAGGTTCCTCAGGAACAGGTGTCTCCAAGACATACAACTTTTTGTCATGCTTGAGGATAATCCTCAGATTTCGGTGCCAATCTAGAAAATTTGTCCCAGACAATTTTTCCTTATCAAGGATTGATCGCAAAATGTTGTTAGATGATGTGTTTTGAGTCATGGTAATCTACATAAAAGATATGAAAATTATTAGTATCACAAAAACAACATATTCAATTAGGCCTTTAATCAAATATGCTCCCACTATTTTACTCAAACCAAATGACCCTCCTCATTTGATTCAAAAAATCCCGTTGGAATATTTTCTAGTGGGTCGAGATCCATATTTCACTTCGTTTTAAGTCAGCGTTAGGCTGATTACACAAAACTCAGTTATTTAGGTAGGAACTCCTTCCAATTGTATCCAATACAATTCTCGAATATCTCAGTTGGGTGAATAACTCTTTATTCTAATCCATCATGTGGATCATTCCCAACTAATGCTTCTAAACGCATATAATCTCATTATAATTGTTTAGTTAAGTTTGACCCAAAGTTTTAGCAATTAGATATTACACTTATCCCATTGCACCTTACCAATATAGAACATGCACCTCGCGTTAGGCGAAACCTACATTGTTCGAAACTAGTCTTGATGAGTGCTAAAACTTGGAAAGCATAAACTTAATATTTACTTTGAGGGAATTTTTATTAGTTTGATCTCACCGGCTTAACATGCAAATCGTCTCTCACATGCACCAACATACAAACACATGCATCAACATACATATAAAAGGATACAGTTATGGCCCCTGGCGCAATTTTTCTCTCAAGTCAATGAGAGAACCTAAGCTAAACCTAATGACGATCTAAACTTCTCCAAGCAAGATCTCCAAGGTTATCCTCCTTTGATATTGTATTCTTCTCTTTCTTCATAACATTACTTTACATAAAAGAATACTTGTTTTACATACGAGGGAGTGAGATGAGAAAAGAAGTTACATCAAGAGATTAAGAGGAAGGCACGACACGCAGGTCGTATTTTAAAATACCAAAAACAAAATAAAAGAATCTAAGGCCATAACCGATCACCACAAGAAAAATAATAAAACACCTTTTATTATTATTATTTTAAATTCTGTTAATTAAGAAAATAAAATTAAATTTCGGCGATTGATCACACTACGCAGAGTTAGCCGGGGTTCATTGCCGGTCGGTGGGCGGACGGTCAAGGCGGTGCCTCCTTGCGGGGTTGTTAGGGGCAGCTCCCCGCCGAAAATTTTAATGAACAATTCATTTAAATTGACGTCGTTTCTGCACAACTCTTGTGTTGTTACAACCCTACCCGTATAACTCTCCGACAACACAACCCTTGTGCTGTCATGAACCCTAATGCAAATAATTTCATGCCGTCAAACACAACTCGACTGATAATTCACTATGATCGGTCAACATGCCATTGCTTCACCATACTAAAGTCGGATTCCGAAGCAAATGAACGATGATCTCTCAAAAGAATAATAATCATCATGTGATTGAATGGAAGAAATCAAAACAGTATATCCAACATACCATCTTTGCACCATAATTGTTTATATCATATATAAAGTGGATCGATCATATTAGTGTAACTTATGGATGATCGATGTATCGCTGCTTCACCATACTAAATTCGGATTCCGAAGCATAGTCAACATCGATTCATCCAAATCGTACACACAATGATGCAAAATTTTAATTTAATTTAATCGATTAAAGTTTAATTCATTATGAGTTTTAACCATATAAAACGGAACGTACAGAAATTAAACAGATATCAGATCCAAGGTTTCGTAAGTGGCTCTGATACCACTGAAGGAAAATTGCGACATAAAATTGCAGCGGAAAACAATTTTCCTTTGTGATCCTTACGAATGATCATGGTTAGTGATAGAATATTTTACCTCTTGTGGCGATTTGGATTTCTGATGCTGTGATCACGAACGTTGATGAAGAACAACGTCTCTACTCAGTCCAGACGAACAGGCCGCTTCCGATCACAGTGCTAGCTGCTCACGAACGGAAGCTTTGAGTGAGAGAGTGAGCGAAATCACGGCAAGGATTCAGGACCGAATTTGCATCAAGTGGAAAGCTTTATCACAAGGGTTCTATTTATAAGACCACAAGTGTGGGCTGCAAGCTAAAAGCCCAATAAAGGCTGTAAACTAAAAGCCCAATAAAGCACACGAATATCATACATTATGATGTATCATATATCACTTAAGTATTTGGTACCTTACCATATTCCGTATTCCACTTAAGTACACCGTACCCTAAGATGTTCCTTATTTACACTATCTCTCATTAATCTGTCCTTATGTGTGTGACCCTGTAGGTTTCCGTGACGTTGGCAATTATATTAAATCACATTTAACATAATAAACAGTAAGCGAAATCTAGCAACACATCACTGCTACCCAAGTCACGAAAATGTCATGTGATCTGACAAAACCTTTTCGTGATAATACTTGTGTGTATAATTACCCTTTTGCCCTTATATCTATATTGAACACAAGGCATACACCATGTCATCCTTGTTCAGTTCAATATTGGGCCCTCAGACATTTATCCTGTTACGCAGGATGGGCAAATTCCATCTAGGTCACTCATGTCCCTCAACATGCTTTGTGAAGTACCCATCAACTGTCTTTATGATCATCCAATTATGGATAACGTTTGATTAGCAATAAAGTACTTGACTCTACATCTAGGATCCATAGTGGTTTCAGGTCGAAGGGTGGTATGCACCACTTATCACCATGAGAATAACTTATGACACTTTGCATAACATTCTATGTAGTATTCTCACAGGTAAAGTTAATACATAAGTTCCAACAGATAAAGCAGCAACCTTTGCTCCATTGCCAACTCGTAGATCAACTTCACCTTTTGCCAATTCTCTACTTCTTTTTAGCCCCTGCACATTGGTACAAATGTGAGAACCGCATCCAGTATCTAATACCCATGATGCAGAAGTAGATAAATTAATTTCTATAACAAAAATACCTGAATTTGAAGTCTCTACTCCATTTTTATTATCTTCCAGGTACTTTGGGAAGTTTCTTTTCCATGTCGGTCTTACCGCAATGGAAGCAAGTGCCTCTTTTTGTTATGCCTCCACTAGGCTTCAAAGAAGGAGTGGTAGGTTGGGATTTGGAAACAACCTTGCCTTTCCTTTACCAACCCTTGGTAGGCCTTTTGTTCTTCTTTCCATTATTGATCATCGAATGGACTTCCCTTTTGACTTCATATTCTGCTCAGTAGTTCTCAACATACTTAGCAGTTCTGGAAGACTTCTGTCTAAGTCATTCATATTAAAGTTCATAACAAATTGACTGAAGCTATCTGACAACGATTGAAGATCAGATCAGTCGCAAGTTCCTTTCCAAGTGGAAACCCTAATCTTTCAAGGTTCTCCACATACCTAATCATTTTGAGTACATGGGGACCTACAGGGGTTCCCTCAGCCAAATTGCTATTAAAAAGGGCCTTTGAAACTTGAAACCTCTCATTTCTTGCCTCCTCTTGATAGAGCATTTTCATATGTCCGATCATATCGAACGCTGCCATGTTCTCATGTTGCTTTTGCAACTCCGAGTTTATGGTGGCAAGCATGAGATAAGTGGTTTCATTGGCATCATCGACATGCTTCTTATGAGCATCTCTTTCAGCCTTAGGTGCAGAACTAGGAGGTTCCTCAGGAACAGGTGTCTCCAAGACATACAACTTTTTGTCATGCTTGAGGATAATCCTCAGATTTCGGTGCCAATCTAGAAAATTTGTCCCAGACAATTTTAGGGACTTATGTACTAACTATTCTAGGGACTTTATTATTTTTCAAAAAGCAAACATAATAAAGAAAAGCCTTTTATTATTAATAAATAATTCAATACAAGTACCAAAAGGTATTGGGCTCTAGGGCTTACACCAACACCTTTGCCTTTCAGCAATGCCCTTAAACATACTTTACAAATTTCCAGCTAACATGATGCAGAGCGTCCAACAGAATATGCAGATGTGGTTTCACTTAAAGAATAGGATGTTTTTAAAGCCAAACGAAAAACCCCAAAATGTAAGTGACGTAAATCGCCAAAGAGCATCATCTCCCGCATATCCCTACAAAAAGGAAGTTTGGGATATGCACGATTAGAACAAAAAATTGTAAGTATTTACAAATTGCAATGATATACTTGTTCATCAAGAGTAATAACTGATCTTATTTTTTGTGTTAATGTGTAGTTAAAAGAGGAGAATAGTTCTGAAACATCTCTTCCGGAACATGTTTTGTGGAAGGCTTCCCGTGTGGGTAAGGATGGAGTTCTTAAAGAAGATGTACAACAAATTTTTGGAAAATGCGTAAGTATAACATTAATCTAATTAAATCAAAATTTTATTAACATATAATATTCAGTTTTTTCGATATTCATATGAATTTCAGGAGATTCTGTCTCAGTCTACATCTCCACCAGATGATTGCAGGAGCATACTTAGTCGAGCATTAGATGTTCGTGAGTATTCTGGTCGAATGAGGGATAAAAGACATGGGGTTACTCCAACATCCTTGAAAAAGAACAATCCATAGACAAAATCTGCTAGCAATAAAGAATTGCAGGCAAGGTTGGATGCATTAGAAGCTGAATTTCTTGAATTGAGGAAGGAAAAAGCAAGACACCAATCAGAAAGGGAAGCTTCAGGTGTTAAAGAAACTAGTGACATAGCTAGTGTCAATTGTGCAGTTCAACCGAGTATTCTCGAGGTAATTACATATATTATTATGAAATTAAATTAGTGTAATTTATTTAACTTACATATATACACATTAACGATGTCATATTTATTATTGATTTTAGGGCATTTCACCTTGTCAACTCTTTTTAGAGACACCAACTTATCGCATGGTTGGCAAGGGAAAAGTCCATAACACTCTGGGAGAAGTACTTCATCATAAACCGCTCCATTCTGGATATTTGAAAGTGTCAATTGATATTGCTTTAGAGGAGGGTGCGTTATTACCAATCCTAGACGAAGTTTCGGATGCAACATTGGTGGGAGAGGCAATAGGAGCGTATGTTGCATGGCCGTCAAGATTCATTCGTATAGATGATGAGGTATACTTAAAACCATTATGAACCTTTGAGTACTCAAATATTTTACATTCATTTTACTTACATTTTTTTGCATGGTAATGTTAGACTCCTACAAAACCCAAACCAAAAGATAAGGGGATTACACGGCCAATCGAGTCAGTGGCATCAAAAAATAGGTACAACACAATTATATGATATTTATGCTTAGATAATGTTAATTTGTCATCCTATACTTGACCTCTCTAATTTTATGATATTTAAATTATTCCTGCTAAAGAGATTGAAGCATCGGTAGGGGTAGGAGTAATTAGCAACATTCCACGAAATAAAGAGTGTTGCTAAGAGGACCGGGATAGAAAACTACTTAGCAGTATAGGTCATGCCTTGACATATATAAGCTTCACAACTATTTCGGTGGTACTAGTCTTATACCCGGATGAAGGTTTATGGTTACGAAGGCATGACAACAATTGGTAAGGAGGATTTGGAACAAGTTTTTGGACACTTGACATTAGGCGTCGCTGTTATCAATACATACATCAGGTATACTCCAATCAACTTTGTTTAATTAACTGAAGAATTTATTTACTCATTTCAATGAATAATTAATGTTAATGATGTTTTTATTTAAGGTTTCTGTATGACAAGTTGATTCGCCCGCGTGGATTGGAATCCAGATTCACTTTCATAAATCCGAACTTCGTCCACGCAGGGTCAATCATCTCAAAACCAGATGAAGTAATAGAGTTTGTACTCCATTTATTTATGGCCAACAATACAGAAAAATTATTCTTTTTACCATATAATACTGGCCACAAGTAAGATTTTCATTCTAAATTTCCTCTATTATAATTTTTTCGTTTTTTAACGTTTTGTAGAATGTTCCCATCTAACCTTTGTTTAATATTACAGTGGACACTGTTTATTGGTTGCAATTAATACTGTGAGAGAAATTGTATATTATTTGGATTCATTGGGCAATGATTGGACAACATACCCATATATGAAGAAGACGATTGACACGTAAGTGAGATTATTCTAAAATATTCCTGTGTATATTTAATTATTTATGTGCGATAGTTCTAAATATTCGTTATTATTTTATTATAGAATTCTACAAAGTTTTCGAGCACAAAGAGATATTCAAGTACCAAGGAGTAGAGTCAACAATATTTCTTGGATCAAAGTGGAGGTATATATTTTCACAATTTTGATTATATAGCGATGATACTTGATAAAATAAGTTAAGGTGTATATCTTGATGTATATTCGTATTTTCTTTCCATGTGTAGTGTCCTCGTCAGCGCAATTGTGTAGATTGCGGTTATTTTATGTTGAGGTTTATGAAAGAAACTCTTCTTTTGGACCGATTAGAGATTCCATCCACAGTATGAATTTCTAACTTAGGAATTATTTTAATATTTCTCATAAAATGACTTAATGTTTTAAGTAAATCATACTATGTTATATTATTATATAGTACTTTGATGAATTCAAGTGTGCTTATTACTCAAAAGATCAATTGGATGAACTTATGGAGGATTGGTGCCTTTTGTTATGAAGTTGAGAATTTTATTATAAGGTATAACTTTGAGTTTTGAGAATATAATATATGTCGTTATAGTTGTGTTACAATATTATTATTTTCGCTTTGACTTTGTAATGATTCATGTAGGAATGTATACAAAATGTTTGGAAATGTTTTGTTTTGAAAAGAGTTTGAACTTTGACAAAAGTGTGTGGTGTAAAAAGTATTCTGATAGAGCAAGCAACTAAAAGTCTTATTACCTACTCAGAATGGTCGTTTACGTGTTGCTTTACTTTCCTTTAGAATAGTGCTATCCGTACCATTAGTTGGTAGGTAACCCCATTCGTTGGATGTAAGCGGGACTTTCGAAGGGACATCGGATGGTTATAGAAGGCAACTTGTAGGAAGTATCCTAGCACATTCGAAGGGACGATCATTACTTTTCGTAGGCGACAATCGAGGGACGAGATCATGTATTCGTAGGCGACATCGTGGGTCTATGATCTTTGTATCGAAGGGACTATGATGATATGCTTTAGGGAACGGTGCTAGGATACCTCTACGTTCGAGGGACTTGACCATTTGTATTCGTAAGGCAACGAGAGAGAATTACCCTAAGGGGTGCATGTGCGAAAATAGTGTGTTGATTCAGATATATGTTATCTTGAAATTATGAGTGCTCTATGTCCAATTTTATCTTGCCATACACGCCTAATTACTAGCAGTTTATAGGGTGCGAAAAATAAATTGCGAAAAGGTAAAGTGCGGAAAAATAAAGTCCTACGCTATTACATGGCTTTGGGGCAATTACATAATAGAAGTGCGGAAGGTAAAAGTCCCAATTAAACTATTACATCCCATAGGCAATTACATAATATTGAAAAGAAAAGCGAGCAAAATCGTCCGAAACGTTACAACCTGTAAACAGATACATAAACGGGAAATACGAGAAAATTGCATAAGAGGAAAAATGTTAGTAAAAACATGATTTTTGAATGAGGAAAAAAGGTTCTAGATTAGTAATAGCAATAAGATGATAAGATAATTTTTTGGTAATTTTCTGAATCGATTTCGATAATTAAAAACAATTAAAAGTCAATTTAATGGTTAATTAGCAATTAAATAAAATATGCATGAAAAAATATTAATTTTAATGTCAAAAATTAAATAAACATTTTTTTAATAATAATGCAAAAGGAAAATATTTTTGGTGTTTTTTAGATACATGAAAAAAATGTTTAAAGATTAATTAAATTAAGAAGAAAATATTAAAAGAAATAAGAAATAGAAAAAAGTTAGTTTGCAAAATGTAAAAAAGAAAACTGCCATACACGATTTTTGCAACTTTGTGATTTTTTGAGAAAAATAGGGTTGCTTCCAAGGGCTAGGGTTTCGTCAATGGTCTTTGTCAATGTGTTGGGTATTTATAAAGTGTAATATTGAAGCAAAAAGAAAGAAAAAAGATATGTCATTGAATGCAAAATAATTTCTCTTTCAAATAAAATCAAATCTTTTCAAATTTTGATTTTTCCTTCCATGCATGATCTAGCACGAAATTGGCATGTTTGGTGGGCTTCCTTGGTCCTCAAGCTTGATAAAAATCCAACCCAACTTAAATTATACCTTGTTTTCATATTTTATTTAATTTAATCTTGAATTAAATGTTTTTAAATTCAAAAATAAAAAAAAAATAGAAAGAGGTCGTGGCAAGGCATCAAGTGGTCACAAATAATATTATGATCAAGTTTGGATCATAAAAGTATAGGCCCATTTGGAAAAAAATTGGATTTTGTCTGATATCTTTCTTTGTGCAATTCTTCAAAAATGCCCAACTTGTGCAAGGTGTATCTTGCTCAATTTTTAACATTTTTGAGTGTTCTTGGACTTTTTAGAAATCTCTAGGTGTCCTCTAAACAACCTCTTTGGTTTCATCTCAATTGGAGTTTCCATGCTCAATAACACTTCTTTACAAAAAGTTGACTTTTTGTTGACTTTGAAAAGGACCTGTAATGTTTTGATCCATATCTTCAAAATGAAGCATTTTTTGACCATGCTTGTGAGGCATGAAGTTGTAGAGAATTGAGTTCTCTTCAAAATGAGAGGTGGTGGAAAAATTTCTAATAAAGTATGAGAAAGTTATGCTTAGTCAAAGTTCAGTTGACTTTTCTCTAGAAAACCCTAATTTGGAAAGTTTGACTTTTGATCAAATTTTGAGTTTTCTTGATGAATCATGATCAACCCTTGATCAAATGGTGAATATTACTTCAAAATATGGATGTTGACCAAAAATCATGAAGTTTGACTGTATGTTGACCACAGTTGACTTTTTGTCCAATACAATTGATTTTCAACCATCTGAGCAATTGTTTGAGGAAACTTGACTTGTGAGGCTTGAAACTTGACATGGAGACTCTTTGAAGCATATGAGGAGGCATGATGACCATTGTAGATGTTGGAAGTCCACCTTGACCTGAGGATTGCCAAACCCTAGTTTGGGTTGATTGTCTAGGAGAGGGTTTGTCTGATCAACCCTTGAGGAATCCTTGAGCATGGAGGTATGAAATGCCTTGAGAAGTAGGAGGGAAAATTTTGGGGAATGACAGCTGCCCCTGTTCAATCTTCTTGTACTGGAAGGGTTAGATTGGCATGCTTGCCTTTCGTGACTTGGAGGTAGAAGATGATTGAACACTCGAGTACACCTGAAAATTTACACTCGCTGTCGATTGAGGATGCGGGAATGGGCTTATAGATGCCATTTGGAGAAGCTGGAGACTTCACTGGGGAATGAGTCGTACGTTAGACTCAAGAACGTCGCCTGAATAGGAGGATCGTCGGAGATGGGCTTAAGATGCCATCCAGAAAGACTGATGCTGGGGAACGAGCCGTTCGCTAGGCTCTGCAGATATTCCCGAAGATAGAAGGGAGCACGGAGATGGGCTTAAGATGCCATCCGGAGAGAGTCGTACGTTAGACTTTGCGCTCGTCTTTGAATGAAGTTATTGGTTTGTATTGGTTTTTTAATTAAATATGCAGCATTCCGAAAATGGCGAGATGTCGACAAATGGTCGAAGATGGGCTTAAGATGCCATCCAGGGCAACTGAGTCGTACGCCAGACTCTGTAGTTGCTGTTGATAATAAGAGCGAGTCAGAATAAATCTTTGTCTTGATTATTCTGAGGGGATAATAGTCGGCAGAATGCGGATAGCTTCCCTGTTGTGCTTCGGGTGTTGATCCAATGCCTGTTGTCGGAGGAAAACCTGGGTGATCGTTCAAATAGTTTTCCCGTCTTGTTTCGGGTATTAATCTTGGACCTTTCGTTTCAGAAGTGATTTTCACCTGTTTGGGAAAAACAAAAGAAACTTTGATAGAATATCGTTAGTCTTATGCAGATCATGATGCATGATGTAATGTGTATGAATGACATATGCACAAATTATGACTTTTATGAACAATGTATGAATGATAGATGTTGTGGTATTTCAAAACATATCCATCTTGAAGAAGATGTGGATGTTCTGCTTGGGGATTCCTGGCTTCTGTTTGGGGACGAAACGGATGGAAACCCTGCTTTTGAAAGAGAAGAAAGATATCCTTGATTCTTGTGAAAGTGACTCTGCAAGGGAATGTATTGGGGACTTTCGTCGTCATCTCAATTCCTAAAGCCTGTAGTAATTACTTTGTTCATTCACTTTTCGCATGTTTGTAAACAGATTTTTATTGTTAGATGCATATAATCATTCAAAGAAAACGTTGGACTTTATGCAAACAACAACAGTGAGAATTGTAAAGAGAAAGAACTTGTATTAATTTGAAAGGTGGCGTATGGCCAAGTAGTTTGTACACAAGAAAATTAAAAGCTATGCGGAAACAATCTCGTTAAGTTCCAACTATGCTAGTACTCATATATTTTAATTATCTCATCTCCTTGTTGTCAGTAGAAAGTGAGTGAATTTATTTTTGCCATTTGAATCTTGAATGTTGATAGTAGTCTGTAGATAGGTGATCTGGACGAGACATAGTCGTACGCTTAAATCCCTAACTTTTTCCTAGACCGCCCTTTCGGGTTTTCAGTCTACCGGGATACCCTTTTTTGCCCAAGTCGCCTTTGCAGGTTTTCGACTTGCCGGGTGTACATGTTTTGTATATATCCTTAACTTTTGCCCGAACCCTTTTGGTTTGCCAGGATGCCCTTATTTTTGCCTAGGTCAGTCGACCTAGCGGGTCTCTTTTATGCGTAGTATTTTTTGACTATGTCTGCATTCACAGGGTGTGGGAAGTCTTCACCATCCATGGTGCTAATTATCATAGCTCTGCTGGAAAATACTATCTTGACTACAAATGGTCCCTCATAGGTGGGAGTCCATTTGCCCCTGGGATCACCTTGTGGAAGAATGATGCGCTTGACTACTAGATCACCGAATTGGTAGACTCGATGCTTGACTTTCTTGTTGAATGCTCTGATCATCCGTTTCTGATAAATCTGTCCATGGCAAATAGATGTGAGTCATCTCTCGTCAATCAAGTTTATCTGATCGAGGCGAGTCTGAATCCAATCGTCTTCGCCTAACTCTGCGTCTTGGAGGACTCTGGTTGAGGGTATCTGAACCTCGATTGGTAGGACCGCTTCCATACCATATACAAGGGAGAAGGGGGTTGCCCCTGTTGATGTTCGTACTGTAGTGCGATAACCATGAAGAGAAAATGGCAACATCTCATGCCAATCTTTGTAAGTCACTGTCATCTTCTGTATAATCTTCTTGATATTCTTGTTGGCGGCTTCCACAGTGCCATTCATCTTAGGCCGATACGGAGAAGAATTGTGATACTTGATTTGGAACTGCGTGCAGAGCTCGATGATCATTTTGTTGTTGAGATTGGAGCTATTATCTGTGATAATCCTTTCAGGAGTGCCACACCGACAGATAAGATTATGCTAGATAAATCGAGCCACAACATTCTTGGTAACAGATGCGAACGAGGCTGCCTCTGCCCACTTGGTGAAATAGTCAATTGCCACAAGGATGAAGCGATGTCCGTTGGAAGCGGTGGGCTTGATTTCTCCGATCATGTCAATGTCCCACATTGCGAAAGGCCAAGGAGCAGTTAAAACATTCAGCGGTACTGGAGGTACATGCACTTTGTCTGCATATATTTGGCATTTGTGACAAGATCGAGCATAGCGGTGACAATTAGCTTCCATGGTGGACCAATAATAACATGTTCTCAGAATCTTCTTAGCCATTGTATGTCCGCTGGAGTGGGTACCAAATGCACCTTCGTGTAACTCTTCCATGATATGTTCTGCTGTTTTCCGATCTACACATCAAAGTAAGCACAAGTCGTGATTGCACTTGTATAAGATGTCGTTGCTGAGGAAGAATTTGGATGCAAATCTTCTCAAGAACTTCTTATCATTGACGGATGCCCCTGCGGGATATTCCTGAGTCTCAAGATACCTCTTCACTTCGTAGAACCACGGTTTCTCTTCTGTATCAAGTTCACAATAGTATGCTGGTTTGTCGAACTTCTCAATGATGATTTGGGGAGCCTCGTTGTCCCATCTGACCTTGAACATAGATGACATTAGTAGCTAACGCGTCTGCCAACTGATTCTCTTCTCGTGGAATATGATCAAAAGTGATCTGTTCGAAGTAAGGGATCAAGCTTAGAACGTGCTCTCGATATGGAATGAGATTCGGATGCCTCGTATCCCACTCGCCCTTAATCTGACTGATCACTAAAGCTAAGTCTCCATACACTTGCAAGAATTTGATTCTTAAGTCAATAGCACGCTTCGTATTCGGCCATGTTGTTGGTGCAACTGAAGCATAATCTGGCGGTGAAAGGCGTATGTCCGCCTACAGGAGATGTAATGATGGCGATGATGCCATTGCCAAGTGCGTTTGAGGCTCCGTCAAAAACCATGGTCCATCGGGATCCTTGTTCAGGTCCTTCGTCTGGTCCTGGTTCTTCACAATCAGTATCTAACAAAACATCTTCGTCGGGAAACTCGAACTGCATAGACTGATAGTCATCTACGGCTTGATAAGCCAAATGATCGGCTACTATACTTCCTTTTATTGCTTTCTGAGAAGTATACTGGATGTCATATTCGGTCAAGATCATTTGCCATCTTGCTATTCTTCCGGAGAGAGCTGGCTTCTCAAATATGTATTTTATTGGATCCATCTTAGAGATCAACAAGGTAGTGTGAGTCAACATATACTGTCTTAGTCGGTGAGCAGCCCAAGCCAAAGCGCTGCAAGTTTTCTCGAGCTATGAGATCTTGTTTCACAGTCGGTAAACTTTTTGCTAAGGTAGTATATTGCATACTCTTTTCGACCAGACTCGTCATGTTGCCCCAACGCACACCCCATTGAGTTCTCTAATACTGTCAAGTACATGATAAGAGGTCTTCCTTCGGCAGGTGGCATCAGGATAGGAGGATTCTGTAGATATTCCTTGATTTTGTTAAATGCGATCTGGCAATCGTCGTTCCATTCCACTACTTGATCTTTCTTAAGTAACTTGAAGATTGGCTCACAAGTAGCAGTTAAATGTGCAATGAATCTGGCAATGTAATTTAATCGGCCCAAGAAACCTCCGACTTCCTTCTCGGTGTGGCGAGCCGGAATTTCTTGAATAGCTTTGACCTTGGCTGGGTCAACTTCAATACCTTTACCACTGACAACAAACCCTAGGAGTTTACCGGATCTGACTCCAAAGGTGCACTTGTTTAGATTGAGTCTTAATCTGTACTTCTTCAATCTGTCAAATAGTTTATGCAAATGATCGGCATGTTCTTCTTCAGTCTGTGATCGAGTTATCATGTCGTCAACGTAGACCTCTATCTCGTGATGAATCATGTCATGAAATAATGCCACCATGGCACGCTGATAAGTGGCGCCGGCGTTCTTCAGCCTGAACGGCATGACCTTGTAGCAGAAAGTCCCCCACTGGGTAACAAAGGTAGTCTTCTCCATGTTTTCAGGAGCCATTTTGATCTGATTGTAACCGGAGAAACCATCCATGAAGGAGAAAACTTTATGTTGAGTAGTGTTGTCAACTAGAACATCGATATGAGGCAGTGGGAAATCGTCTTTCAGACTTGCTCTGTTCAAATCTCTGTAATCCAAACACATTCATACTTTGCCATCCTTCTTAGGTATGGGAACCACATTTGCAACTCACTGCGGATAAGAAGTAACGACTAAGAAACCGGCATTGAATTGTTTCATAACTTTGGCTTTGATTTTCTCAGACATCTCAGGACGCATACGACGAACTTTCTATTTTACTGGAAGAAAACCCTCTTTCGTCGATAACCGGTGTACCACAATGTCAATGTCTAGACCTGGCATGTCTTCGTATGACCAAGCAAAAACCTCGATATAGGCTCGTAGTATCTGAACCAATCTCTCTTTGACAATGTTCTGAAGACCCGCTCCTAGCTTGATCTCTTTTCTGTCTTCATTAGTACCCAAATTCACAATCTCAATTGACTCTTCATGTGGCTGTATAACTCATTCTTCTTGCTGTAGCAGTCTGACAAGTTCTCCTGGCACTTCACAATCTTCCTCACCTTCGTCTTCGGCTTGGTAGATCGGATTATCGAAGTCATATTTAGCAATAGCATAGCTGTTATCAATGAGATTCAGAGTGATTCTGCAATATATCATGTGGGTGTGTGTAAGAAACACATAGCTTTTTGAAGGGGTGATAAAGTAAAAGAAAGAAAACAATAATTAAATGCAAAAGTCCAATGATTTTATTGAATGAAAATATGCAAATGACAGATAATAACCCTCACAAACGAGCCATGATGCCCCGGGCAAGGCACTAGGCTTTAAAGTTTATTGTTCAAAGCGTAGAAAAATACGAAAAGCAAAACAAAAAACAAAATCAATTACTCCTGTCTAAAGGAGATTGGTATGACGTCTTCAGTCTTCCAATTGCTGAGTCCGTTTTCGGGAGTTGGGAAGATCCACTTGTTGATGTCGAAGTCGCTGTTGTCGTCTTCTATAGCATGGCCTCCATTCTGATTGATGCAGAAAGGAAGTTGGCCGGCACGTTCGCGGCGTATCATCTTCTGACCTTTGATGGTGAAGCCTAAACAAGTCTTGTCAGATTTGAAAGGAAGATCAGGGAGCTGATCCCAAATAGCACTACCTCCTTCTTCTTCATGAGGCCATCCTAGGCGGAACTTGTGTAACTTCGGGGTGACAAGAGAGTCAGGCACGACTCTTGGGCTGCTTTGAAGCTTGACAGGAGTCTCAAAGAATTCACCTTCCATCTCGAGATATCGGAATGATGTAGATGGTGACCATGTATTCCTCTTCACCACATCTGTAACAACCTTCCCTTCCGGGTACTTGACGATGCAAGGTATAGGTAACACAGCCCATGTATCAAGGGCGTCCAAGTAGGCAAGAATAAGTGGACGGATGTCCATGACAAAAGTTGAGTCAAAAGTCGGGAACCGACTTTAACAGCGAATGAGCTCTCAATCTTCGCTTAGAACCATCAAAAGCTCTCACAATTATGTCCCGGGCTTGAACCAATCCTTCAACATCAAGTCGGTCAAAAGCGGTCTTTGGCAGGATATTCAGAGTAGAACCGGTATCTATCAAAACATGAGACAATGTAATGCCCTTGCATTCAACAGAGATGTGCAAGGCTTTGTTGTGTTTCCTTCCGGCAGGAGTCAAATCAACATCAGAGAAGCCTAGGCCGTTGTTGGCAGCCAAGCTAGCAATACAAACTTCAAATTGATCAGTAGTAGTGTCTTGCGATGCGTGAGCATTCTTGAAAACTTCACTAAGGCCTTAGCATGAGCCTCGAGCACAAGAGCGAGCAAGCATGGAGATCTTGGGCGGAGTCTCATTCCACAACATTGTAGTCACTCTTCTTGATGATCTTGAATTTCCTCCATTTCTTGTTTGGAGGTATCTTGATAACTTCCTTTGGTACTACGGTTGAGCGGGATGAGTCATTGGTTCCTTCCTCTAGCTTGAGGCTGGTTGAATAGCAGGAATGCGAGTTGGAGTCATGATGTCTTTTGGAGGAGATATCTACGGAGAAAACACTCTTCCGGTTCTAGTCACCTTACTTGATCCAGTGATGTTGTCAATGTCAGGAATGGTAGCTTCAACTGAAAGATCTTCAATGGTCAGAGGGTCTTGCTTGACGCCATGATAGTAAACCTCAGCTCCATAGTTCCAAGGGATAACTTTGTCAGAGGAGTATGGAACTGGTCTGGGAGAAGTAATGATGAGAGGTGCCACTCTAGGCACAGGATTAGCAGAGGAAATTCTTATTGTGTTAACATCATCATAGTCTTCTGGGAAATCGTCTCCCCATCCGGTCGCCTTAACAGCTTCAATAGGAACTTTGTAGCTTTCAGGAACAGTATACTTCACCATGTAATCAAACTTCCCACTTGGCTGCCCCAAGGTATCCC
Source organism: Vicia sativa (assembly GCA_021764765.1). NCBI lineage: Eukaryota > Viridiplantae > Streptophyta > Magnoliopsida > Fabales > Fabaceae > Vicia > Vicia sativa. Next base: position 209,473,763 of record CM038792.1, on the reverse strand, counting down.
TAACTTCTGGTACAGTTTCACTCACATCTTTAATCTTTAGTTTCTTAGACATGTCTTCGCACAGATTCTCCACAGGTGATGGCTTCAAAAATAGCACTTTGCGGTTATCCATCATGCACTGAATACGTCTTCTCAACCAAGCACAACCATCAGGTGCCGATGGGCACCAACGACAATTCTCTGGGCATCCTGGATTGACACCGGCTTGCAGCAAGTTCTTCTTAACAATCATCAGAGGAATGGTCAAGTCATCTATATTGAAAACATAAGCGTTCTTGTCAATAGCATTGGAACTTTTGTCATGGTTAGGCATAGGCGCGTTGATCATGTTCGGAGTCTCAACAGGAGGATCAAACTCAATCTGTTTAGCTTCAATCATGTCTTGAATCTTGTTCTTCAGAGCCCAACAATCATGAGTGTTGTGTCCTAGGCTGTTGGAGTGGTAAGCACACTTAGCATTAGGATTGTATCTCGGAGAGGAAGTGTTGATATTTTGAGGAGGATCCCTCAAGGTAATCAGCTCTGCTTTCAACATGTGTTGCAAGGCTTGCGACAATGGCATGTTGATCTTCGTAAACTGTCTTCGTGGCGCATTCTGGTTACGCGCATTGTCTCGTTGATGTGGTGCTAATGTAGGATTGGAGATCACAACTGCCCCCACAGATTGAGCGCGGTCGGTCTTGGCTCGACTTTTCTGACCATACACAGCATTGGCTTCTTTCTTACCCCCAAAAGATTTCTTCGCAGCATTTGAGAATGACTCTACATGAATCTTTCCGCTCTTGATACCAGCTTCAATACGTTCTCCTGTCAATATCAGCTCGGTGAATCCGGCTGAAGAGTTTCCAATCAGATGATTGAAGAATGGGCCTGTCAGTGTTCCCATAAACATATCAACCAATTCCCTATTGGACAAGGGTGGTTGAACTCTGCATGCTAGATCTCTCCATTTCTGAGCATACTCTTTGAACTTCTCATCGCGACCCATAGATATGCTCTGTAGTTGCATGCGAGTGGGTGCCAATTCAGCATTGTACTCATACTGCTTGTAGAAAGCATCTGCTAAGTCACTCAAGTACGGATATGGTCACTCTCTAGCTGATAATACCACTCCAATTGAGTTTCGGACAAACTCTCTTGAAAGTAATGCATCCACAACTTTCTGTCATCGGTGTGGGGGTTGATCTTCTGAACATAGGACTTCAAATGCAGCTTCGGATAGGAAATGCCATCATATTTGGCAAAAGTAGGAACTTTGAACTTGGGAGGAATCACCACACTAGGAACAAGACTCAGATCATCAAAATTCAGCCTGGACATCTTCAGATTTTCCACAGCATTCAGACAGTCTTCAAGTTGCTTGTATTTGTCATCCTCATAAGAGTACTGATCATCCTCATAATCTTCTCCTTTCTTCTCAGGCTCACGCTGGTCATCTTCGTTGCCCTTGACACTTCCCTCAATCTTGACACTCCCTTCTGAGAACTCAATCCGGCTAACCACCTCAGGACCACCTTTGTGACGTCTTCCCATGTTGAGAACACCAATGACCTTCTTCTTTTTGTTGATGAGCTTCTTCAGATCTTCTTGGCCTTGGACCAAGCTGGTGAACATCTCTTGGGCCGGCATTACGAGCACGAAGATCTTGTTCGCGTTAAAAAGTGACGCGCTAGGGAATCGAATCGGAATTCGGATCCTCTGGCTCGAAACGATTACTCTTTTGATTTGTTTATAAAGATGCCGCGAGCATCAAGCTTTATTATTTTCAACACGAGAAATTATGATTATGAAAAAGGGGGAAGCTGTTAATACCCTCAATTGATATGATATGCGTAACGACTAGTACAAACTAGACGCAACGCATTGGGGAGATTCCGGATAAGGGGGTTTGTTATATAAAGGGAATAGATGGAGCACCCTAAATATATATAGTTATCTATAGCTTTATATATGAATACGTTTGATATGTTTGTGTGTTTTAATTGCTATTTTTATGATTGGGAAAGTTTCTCTTTTGGGATTTTAAGAAGGATAGATTATGTGGGATCCTAGTGTTTGTTATTATTGTGCTCACAAAGATCATTGGGATCTTCTGCATACATATCCCTTAATGGGAATCAGAGCATTTTTAGCTCGGATCTAAAGGGATCTATGGTTTGTTTGGTTTGAGAGAGAAAGAAATTTGCTCGGCAAGGATGAGACCTTGTGCCTACGTATTCTCAAAAGGATGTTGAGAAAGTCAGAGCAATCGTAGTTCCCACTTATGCTAGTGGAAGCAACGGGATGTTAGTAAGAGACACAGACAAATGTCATCTTAATGAAAAATGGATCTAATCTATTTCATCACATACATTTTGAAAATTTTGATTGATTGAATCTTTCGTCGTAAGTTATAGGTGTTTTGCTTGAGTGTTCAAGCGTTACCACTTACGAGTTTTAGAAAGATGTTTTGAAAGATGATTGGATCTTTCAATTGTAAGCATTGGGTGTTTTGCTTGAGTGTACAAGCGTTACCACTTACAATTAAGAGATGTTTTTGTTTGAAAAGAGTTTTGAAAAGTTTTTGATTGTATGTGATGTGATAGATGAGATACTTCTTCCATAGAGATGATAAACGTCTAAATCTCAAGGAGAAATTGACTAGATTAGAGGGATGCTTTTAAGAAGCCCATGGGTCCTTGTATTGTAAGCCCAAGAGGAGGCATTCCGAGGGTCATCGAGGGTCCTTGTATGAAGCTCAAGAGGAAGCTATAGGGTATGGCTGGCTTTGGCTTTAAGAGGGATTTCACCGGGAAACCATCCTCTTAGGATCAAGAGAAATTTCACCGGGAAATTATACTCTCTGGGTTCTATCCTAGCGCGGGTGATTCTTTGTATTGGAAGCCCAATAGGAGGCTGTTAAGAGATTTCCTGGTCTCTTTCTTTGTATGATGCCCAAGAGAAGGCTAAACTCAATGAGGAGTTCTTTTGAACGAAGCCCAAGAGGAGGCTGACTCATCAGGGGAGTGTTGTCTTATATGAAGCCTATGCGGAGGTTAAAATCATATGAATGAGTTTTCTTATATGAAGCCTAAGAGGAGGCTGAACTCAGATGAAATGAGTTATCTTGCACAAAGCCCAAGAGGAGGCTAATACTGTGGGGAACCTATTGGTTAGACTAGTTGTCATGTTATAACTAGACAGTTGTATAAACAAGTGTGTGTGTGTGTGATATGTATTCACAGCAGTTTATGAAGGAAGTATAAACAAAGGCATGTAAAGTTTATTTACAAGAGTTTGTGAAGGAAATATAAACAAGTGTATGTGAAAAGAATGTTTAAAACGAGCTGTAACTTGATTATTTACAAGTTTGAATGTGTACGAGAAAGTAAATATGTACACGAACCGGTATTTATGTACGAGGAGATGTGGATGTACATAGGATGGTTGGGACTTACACCATAAGGGAGGCCCATTGGTTTAAAAGCAGTTTCACCGGGAATAATGCTCCTTTTAATACCAATGGTATTCAGTGTTTATACAAACGAAAACAAACGATCGAAGTTTGTCTGTACTTTACAAAAGACGTCTGTATTATGTACAGGTAAAAATTTGTATGTATATGAAAAGAATTTGATATGTACAAAGAAATAATTATGTACATAAAAGAATTTTGGGACTTACACTGTGAGGGAGGCCCATGATCGGTTAAGAAATTCGAGGAAAAACGAGTTCGGTTTTATCTTCAAATCGGGTCGATCATGGAAAAAAGAGTGTAAGTTTGTTGAAAAGTTTTGAAAAGATCTTGAAAGTGTTTTTGAAAGATGAAATATACTTACAAGAAGTTTGAAAAAGTTTCGGGTTTCGAAAGTTTGAAAGAAACATCTTTGAAAGTGCTTTGAAAAGTACTTAAAACGTCTCGTTTTCGGCTCGATTAAAATATAATCAAAAGAGAACATTTTTGAATTTTTTTGACATATTCCTAAAATAGGTATGTTAAATGACAAGTGTACAAAAAATCACCTCAAAATGAGGAGTTTTGATTGGGTTTTGAAAGTGTTGAAGTTTGAAAAAAATATGAAGAGAAAACAAAAAAGTTTGGCAAAAATGGTCCCAAGGCTACTCGAACCCGGGACCATTGGGCAAGGCATGGCAAGTGACTTAAAGGTGAGCTGGCAACCGCTGGGGCGGCAATATATCCGTGTATTGAAGTTAAATAATGCAATTATATTTTAAAACAGATATTTGAATTTAAAAAAACGCGCGTAGTGTTCATCTTCTTCTCCAATCTTCAATCAATCCTCAAATCCTTATTTCTTGATGAAATTGAATGATATAAACATCAAACTTGATCGTTTTTAGCTCAGGAACATGATGATGTCATTTAATTTCATTTATTTTAAGCCTAACATGATTGAATTTCTCAAGAACACGAAGAACCCTAAATCTGAAAATCCTAATTGAAATCGTGTATGGTTGATGAATTGATCAATTGATTGAGGGTTATTGATCAGTGATAGTGCAGAAACAAAACGGCCAAGAGCTTTTTGGACTGGAGGCAAGGAATCATAGAGTTTTAAGTTCGTGTTCTTACCTGTTCAAGCTGAGATTGAAATTGATGATGGAGTGTTTCTAGTTGTGATTTGATGACTCCTATAGCACCAACGGACTTCAAGGATTGTATGAGGAAGGTCTGCTCACTCTGAAATTGCTTGAATTGTTCTGACCAAGTCCACCTGCATATGGTTCAAAGTGAAACTCGAATTTGATGTTAGAGCTGTTACAGGTTGAAGTTAATGGTCTGCATCATCCATATGGAGTATGTTGATGATGTTTGAGTGAAAAAATCACAACTTGCTTGAGCCAAACATTGAATTCGACAGTTAAGGCAGTTTTGGGCAAGCTTGAAATTTTGAAATGCAAATCTGATTTTTAGTGTTTCTTAGATTGATTTTAAGTTTCAAACCAGTTCTATTAGATGTTTATGACATGTTAGACACCAAATATCTCATGTTTCTTCACAAGTTTTCAAAAATGCAAGAATTTCCAATTTGAACTATGTTACTTGAATTTTAAGAAAGAAGTGAAAAAGCTTGTTTTGGCATAACTTTGGTGTAGTTTCAAATGGCCAATATGACCTCTATTTATAGGTCACAAGTTCTGAATGGTAAGTGAAGGAGAATGGCTTTGGTATTTACAAGTTGCCTTAGAGGGCAAGGAAGTCATTTTTGCAATAAATGCAAAAGGAAGCTTCCTTTTAACCATGGTTAATTTTTCAACTTGATCTTATCCCATCATAATTACTCTCCATCTGATTTTTTATCAGCTCTATCCCTCTTTGCAAGGTGGCATGGCTTCTAGAAGAAGAAACTCAAAAATGACCTATAATCTTGAAATTTGTACTTGAAAATCAAGGATTTTGGAGCTCTATGTTTCAAAATCAAAAGTATAGCTAGACTCCATGGATTTGAGAGTTCTTGGACATTTTGGAAAGCTTGTTTCAAGGGCTACAAATTTCATGTTTTGAGTTTTTTCCAATTCAAAGTGGAACTATGTGAAAAAATGCCATGAAGTTTGGAAAATATGTGAAATTTTAACACTTTGAAAATTTTCTAAGTGTTGAAAATTTTGACTTTTCCAAATTTCTTGATTTTTTATGATCATGATGGATCATTTGAAGTATTTTGATGATTGAAAGAGTTTTGTCTTGAAAAAGTTGACCAAAAGTCAAAGTTTGACTTTTCAGTGCAGATGAAATTTCATCAGATGATTCAGAAATTGACTGATGAATTTTGTGAACTTCTGTGATGTTTTGAATCCAAAAATTAGGTCAACATGTTGCATTTAAGATATGAAGATCAATCTCTAATCAAAAAATTCATTCATTGATCAGAAAATCAGAGATTGCCCATCCTCGATAAAAACCCTAATTGGTCGATCCTCGATAGATCATGAGGAAAATTTTGATATCTGAAGATCAGAGGTTAATGATTTGATCAAGATAGATCAATTGAGGTGAATGAAGCTCAAAACCTAATTGATTGCCTCTTGAATTAGATGAAAAATTGATGAAACCCTAATTTTGACCTGTAGAAGCTACACCCGATTAATTCTGTTCTGAACTGTTAGTGATGCAATGATGCAAATGTAAGGTGGTATATTAGGTCAAAAATTGGGGTATGACAGATGCCCCTATTTAAGTTTCTTTAACCTTGAGATATAAAGATGAATTTCTTTGTTTTGATAGGTGTAAAGAGACTTAAATATCAGAATACGCAAATTTTGGACCTAAGATACCAAAAGATGCGAGTGATGCAAAATGATTGCAAAAAGATTCACCCAGAAGATATCAAAGAAAGGACATGGTGGGGGAACATTTGTGAGGATGACTCGATCTGTCTAAGAAAAGAGAATCCTGTTTGTTGGGAAACAAGTAATATGTTTTACTGGGAAAATAGATTCACAAAACATGTGAATATCTGTTTCGCTTTGGAAACAGAGAGATTACCTTCTGTCAGCCTTGTGACAATGTTTAAGGTAAATGAAAATGATATTACCAATTACCAGCCTTGTGATAGTTTATGGTAATGAGTTTTGAAGATATTAACAATTATCAGTGAAGTGATAACTATAACAAGGTAATTCTTGAGAAAATTGTTGAGTATTCAGCCTTGTGAATAACAAACAAATGATGGAAACGGATCTCAAACGAGTTCTGAAGATATTACCAATTATCAGCGAAGTGATAACTATAACAAGGTAAATCTTGAGACATATTACTGAGTATTCAGCCTTGTGAATAACAGTCAATAATGGAAACAGATCTCAAATGAGTTTCTATTTTCACAGCTACAACTTTGCCGGGGATCTCTCTCTTGAGAAGATGCGGGCATTTTGATTGAAAAGACACAGGTTTTCTGTTTAGACAGAAAGACAATTGTGGAGATTTTTTGAACTGTCATGATTTGATCTTGCTGAGAAGAATAATTGTTTTATGACAAGTTTCAAGATGAAAAGGAAATAAGCGGCTCGGATGACGAGGCTATTGCTTATTGTTTGCAGGTAGATTTTTTCTCGTGAAATCTAGACCTGAGTTAATCAGAGACGGGGTTCTATCCAGGAATGAACTGGAGAGAAAAGGTCAATCAAGATTTCGTTCCTAATGAGGAATGATATCAGCTGGGGGATAAGAGAGAAAAAATGTATTTTTCTGCTTGGGGATAATTTGCTGGAGAGATGACACACGCACTTGAGTAAATGTAATCTAAACCAGTGATACGGAAACAAACATTGAGAAATGCAGGAATGCATTAATGATGTTATTATGTATGAATGATGAATGTCATATGCATGCTGACGATACTTGACAAGACAATAAAGAGGTATTTGGGAAAAGGACCACGTCACAGTTCAAACAAATACTCAGTAAAATTTGCAGCAATGGTGTAGACGTTTACTGATGAACATGAGTTGCATGCTTTAAACTTTCTGAAAAGGGCATTTCATTGGCAACTTTGTTGGGAATTCTTTTTGGATAAGAATACCATCCTTTGATGATCTCTATTGAGTATAAGAAAACTTCTGTAGTAGTTGTTCTAACTTTCCGAAGATCGAAACACTTATGGAGAAAATTGTTGAAGTTCCTTCTGTGTTCATAGTTCAAAGGAAGATTTTGCTTTTATTTTAAAATTTGAAGTAAAAATTCATTTAAAACCTTTTTAGTTTCAAAAAGTGATTTTCACAATAAAAAGCGTTATTTTGCGAAACAGAATAAAGCAAGGATTGCAAACAACTGGGCACAAAGCTCAAATTTTATTTATAGAATGGTAATCAGCCAAAGGCGTGATTCCACGAGCTATTTACAAGAGTTGGAAATGATAATTTATTGGGAAAAGGCTACATTGAAAGCAATAACCACTATTATCCCTGACAACTTTGAATTCCGACTGTGTTTGTTGCTTCAGAAGAGTTGATTAAAAATCCGTTGATGGAAGATTCTTCAGATTGACGAAGTACGGACTGATTGCAGTTACTTTGTCATTTTTGTATCCTTATTTATGCCTAGATTGCCTTTTCAGGTTCTCAATCTATCAGGATAATTTCTGTTTATTGTCTCTAATTTTTGCCTGGACCGCCTTTTCAGGTTTTCAATCCACCGAGACGCTCATTTTTGCCTAACCCGCCCTTTTCGGGTTTTCGACTTACCGGGCTGTTATTTTGTTTTTTTTAGACAAAGTATTTCTTGACTGCATCAGCATTCATAGGATGCGGGAGTTCATCATCGTCCATGGTTGTGAGAGTCATAGCACCGCCAGAAAATCTTCTTTTGACGATGTATGGGCCTTCGTAATTAGGAGTCCATTTGCCCCTAGAATCTGGTTGAAAAGACAGAATCCTTTTAAGCACGAGGTCGCCTTCTCGGAATTCACGAGGTCGAAAGCTTTCTTCATTCTTCTTTGATATAATTGTCCATGACACGGAGCGGCCAGGCGCTTCTCTTCAATTAAGTTCAGCTGGTTGTATCTGCCTTGACACCATTCGGCCTTAGATAACTTAGTTTCCATGAGAACTCTCATTGATGGAATCTCAACTTCTACGGGGAGCACTGCTTCCATGCCGTATACTAGAGAAAAAGGAGTTGCCCCTGTTGAAGTGCGTACTGAGGTACGATACCCATGGAGAGCAAATGGCAGCATTTCGTGCCAGTCTTTGTAAGTGATGACCATCTTTTGGACGATCTTTTTGATGTTCTTGTTGGCTGCTTCAACGACGCCGTTCATCTTTGGCCGGTAAGGAGACGAGTTATGATGCTCGATCTTGAATTCCTCACACAGTTCTTTCATCATTTTGTTGTTTAAGTTTGATCCATTGTCTGTAATGATCTTGCTTGGAACTCCATATCGGCAAATGAGGTTGTTCTTGATGAACCTCACAACCACTTGTCTTGTAACGTTGGCGTAAGATGCTGCTTCGACCCATTTGGTGAAGTAATCAATAGCCACTAGAATGAAGCGATGTCCGTTGGACGCTTTTGGTTTAATCATCCCAATCATGTCGATGCCCCACATGGAGAAAGGCCACGGAGAAGAGAGAACGTTGAGTAGAGTCGGAGGCACATGGATCTTATTTGCGTAGATCTGGCACTTGTGGCATCTTTTGACGTGTTTACAGCAATCAAGATTCCATTGTTATCCAATAGTACCCTGCTCACAAGATCTTTCTGGACATTGCATGCCCATTCGAATGAGTTCCAAAGGAACCTTCATTCACTTCATGGATTATCGTGTCTGCTTCTTGTTTGTCGACGCATCTGAGCAGGACCATGTCGAAGTTTCTTTTGTATAGAACATCTTCATTCAGGAAGAAATTTCTAGAAAGCCTCCTTAGAGTTTTCCTATCTTTGTACGATGCCCCGAGTGGGTACTCCTGAGTTTGAAGGAAACGTTTGATATCGTGGAACCACGGTTTATCATCGAAGACTGCTTCAGTTGCAAATACATATGCAGATCTTTCAAGGAGTCTGATACGGATCTTAGGCATATTATTCCAATCTTTGACTTTGAACATAGAGGATAGAGTAGCCAAGGCGTCTGCCATTCGATTCTGATCTCGAGGGATATGATGCAGTTCCACTTTGTTGAAGAAAGTCAACAAACGTCTTGCATAATCTCTGTAAGGAATCAAACCAAGATGATGAGTTTCATACTTGTCCTTGATTTAGTTGATCACAAGGGCTGAATCTCCATATATGTCAAAGATCTTGATCCTTAAGTTGATGGCTTCTTCAATACCCATGATACAAGCTTCGTATTCTGCGATGTTGTTGGTGCAATCAAATAGTAATCTGGCGGAAAACGGGATGTGAGAACCCTCGGGAGTGATGATGACTGCCCCAATTCCATTGCCGAAGACATTAACTGCTCTATCCAAAATTAAGCCCCATCTAGATTCTGGATCTGGACCTTCTTCAGGCAGCGGTTCGTCACAATATTTCATCTTCAAGTACATAACATCCTCATCAGGAAAGTCAAATTTGAGAGATTGGTATTCGTTGATCGGCTGATAAGCCAAGTGATCGGCGAGAATGCTTCCTTTGACCGCTTTTTGAGCACGGTACTGGATTTCATATTCAGATAATAGCATCTGCCATCGAGCAATTCTTCCCGTTAAGGCAGGCTTTTCAAAGACGTACTTGATTGGATCCATTTTGGAGATTAACCAAGTTGTGTGATTGATCATGTACTGGCGAAGACGTTTTGAAGCCCATACCAAAGCACAACATGTTTTCCCGGCATGTCTTGGTAGGACCAAGCGAACACATCAACATATTCTTTGAGAAGATCTATCAATTTTCTCTTGACGTTGCTGTCGAGCGAAGCTCCGATGTTTACTTCTTTTTTGTCTTCCTCAGAACCCAAGTTAACTGCTTCCAGAGGCTCTTTGTGAGGTTGAATGATTCTTTCCTCGTGCTTAAGTAGTCGAGAAATCTCGTCCGGGATCTCTTCTTCCTCGGCGACTTCACTGGGGATTTCAAAGTCGGGAGAGAGCATAGAGTTATTGCTTTCAATGGATTTGTCCATCTGTTAATCTGCATATTTGATTTATGTTTGATTAATTAACCCCTTTTTTATTTATTTTGGAAAAAGTTAATGTGAAAGTATGCAGATTATTATTGAAGATTTTTATTGTGTTTTTTAGGATTATCATTTCCAAGAAAGGGTAAAAATGAAAACAAACACAAAGTGTGGAATCAAAACGACGCGTTTTATTTATGATTCACAATATGAAACAGGGCCCTAAAATACAAACTCATTTGTCTTGGGCAAGACAAAGAGAAATTATTTAAAAGCTAAACCCTATAAAACATCTCTTTGCTTTGGGCGAGGCGAGAGTTCAAAACAAAAGCAAAGATAAACTACTTAGAACTATGAACATTAGTCCGAACTTCAACAAGTTTCCAGTAGTGGCGAACTCCTTGGAAGTTGAGGTACTCTGGTAGTTTTCCACTTGGCTTAATCCTTGAATAGACTTTGGTCGTTGGTTGAGCAGGCTTTGAAGACTCTGGACGACGGACCTTGCCTTTTGTGCTACTAAAGCAATCTTCTTCTGCTTGATGAACAGATCGGGAAGAATGGGATACAGCTGATCATGCATAAATTTCCCAGCCGAGATATAAGACCGGAGGAGGGTTTGTAGACATCCGGGATGGATCTCGGACTGTGGCTATGAGACGCTTATCCGACATAGTTCCCAGAATTCGGATAAGAGACCGGGTCAGCCCCGGGATATGACCCGGACGTCTATCCGGGCTAGGAGGGTCGGATTGGTCTCCGTTACGCTATTTATGGGTCGGTTACGAACGTTACAAATCATTAAGTAGCGGTTTCAAGTATTAAGTGGACGGTTACATCATTATGTTCATTAGTGATTGTTATGCTATAAAAGGAGGCCTTAGGGCCATGGAAAAGCATCATTCTCTCATTCCCTCTCTAAACTACACACTAAAGAGTGGATATCTACTCCATCTATAAGGGCTCCCAACAGCGGGGTAAGCTAGACCGGAAGCTTGGAGGCCATGCGTCCTTCGTATGAGCCTCCGAATCCCTTAAGATCATATATATAGTTTTTCCTGCAAGAACATTGGCGCCCACCATGGGGCCAGGTAAAACTTTCCTGGGCCACACAAAACCTTACACAAACAATCATCTTTTACTAGGTGATACACGCCAAAATCATGATCTTACCATAATTCTTGTTTCCATTTATCTAAACGACACTTACATAAAAGATAAAGTTGTTGTTTGCTAAAGTAAGAAAAACTGAAGTGTTGTATGGTACGATTACACGCTGAACAAAAGTCAGCATTTACAAAGTGTGCATGTTTGACCCGATCAAGTCTGGATTCAACTGGTGATAGATGGTCGGGGGAAGTAGTAGCGGCGGGGCGATGCGTTTAAACATCACGCCATTCTCAGCCGGGTTACATTACCCTCCAGAATACAACAATCTATGGCTATAGAGCAAGGTCGGGGTGACCGATCTGATTGTGTCAGAGATAAATTTGAACTCAAACCGCCGGAAGGTTCTAGGATCGTTATTTTACGATGTCAGCAAGTCTTGTGGCCAGGTGGATCCGTAACGCATGGCGAGATGGAATTGCATGTTGAAATCGATCAAGTCGTGATTCTCCTTGGCGAAAAGATCATTTGTTGCATCAACTACTTCTGCCGCTATGGCTAGCACTCGACGAATTGAGAAACTACCATATCGGATTGCTCAGGCAATGTTGCAAAAAGAGTGGGTCATCTGAGTCGAAACGCATGGTAGCATCGAGTCGGCAATCAAAGATAAGTGATTCTTACCCGCTTTTCTAATTAAGTCCAATTACCTTTAATTCACGGTTATAAATCATTGAAACAACAACGTGAATTTGGTGAAAGATTGGTAACCGTTCATGAGAATTAATTTAATGTTTTATTATAACGGCCCCGCCGCAGTTGGGTGACACCCTCTGGTATCTAGGAGTGGGAAGATAAGGCGAGACTTCTTTCAGAAGAATGTTCAATTACCAAAGATACGTGAAGATATCACCGGTAATGCTTTGATGTCGAGTTGAAAGGAGATCATTTCCAAGCAAACACGTATTGATTGCTTGCTGGCTGTGAGGAGTTGGTGACTCACGAAAAGGGAGGCAGATTTCCCATGGTGATGAAATCAATGATTCTGAGCATTCGATATGAAGTTACCTAATGATGCCGAGCGTCCTCGGTGGTTAATCCAGATGGGTCTGATATGCTGTCAGCATTATTGGCGTGCAACCGGAGTTGTCGGCGAGTTTATACTACCATGATCGAAGTCGGAGAGGTGAGCTTACAAATCCATCAATGCCATAGGATGATGCAGCTGTTTGAAGGGATTGATCAGATGCAACAACCAGTCAACATGGAAAGATAAGTGGCTCACACTCTTGGGTTATAAACTGGTGCTATCATACATTATTTATCTTCATTATATGAGTTGTACATTACACCATGAATGAGTTAATCCCTTGAGACTAACGTTTGCTCAGTGCATTGTTTCTTGTAGCTGACTATTGTCGGCTTTAATTAAATATAACAATGCCAGTAGATGAGCGAAACATGTAGGCCTCTGATGAAACGTCGATGATACGAGCATTAGAGCACTCGAACTGACCGATCCAGGTGCTGCGGGAACCAAGCCATAACATTGGATCTCAGAACAACGAGAAGGAGAAACGCGATCTGCCGAACATTCAGCTCAGATGTTCCAACATGTTAAGATGAACATTCCAAAAATGCAGAAGGCCATCCTCGAAAGGCCGACAACCTGAATATGAACCTGCTGGTGAAAGATAAGTTATCTCATTTTTGTATGGTTAATTAATAAGTTTATGAGCTTGATGAAACCCGATTTGGATATGCGTTTTTGTGAACTGTTGCCAGTGAATAAACTGCTAAACTGTTATGAAGCGTTACAGATTCTCATGAAACACTTCCACAGATTTTTAAAGGCAGGATGGCAGTATGGACGGGGGTGTAAATCAGCTACCGCGATGGGAATGGCTTTCAGACTAGCTGTGTCGAAGTCGGAGATGAAATTGAAAGCGAACCATTATGGGTTCTGGAGAATGGCTTTCACGAGCCATTATGTGTTAGATCGTCTGAACCGGAATTGTTACGTTACAGCCACGTGCTTGATAAAGAATAGCCTTCCCTATGAGCAACTCAGTCTAATTTGTATTCTGTTCTGTTGATATGCTTTGCTAACGAGAGTGCAGGTTTATACAGCAGAGGAGCAGGATCCCCTAGCTGGGATAGCTCAGTTAAGAGTTCATCGGTTCCGACCAATCTATCCGCTTACTCTGGAATGTGTTGACGTCATCAACAAAGTTTTCAATCTCGGAAGAAGTTAGCGATGTCCATATAGGAGCATCCGACGTTGAGCCCGACGAACAGTCGGTCAAATGCAAGAATTCGAAGACGTCAAATATGATAGAAAAGAAGCTTTTGTGTTTGGTGTAATACAAACAGGGATCAACCCTTAAAGCAGTATTACAATGAGTTAAAATCTTCGCAGAATCCTAGTATTACAAAGCGGATTGCAATGCAAATACCACTTACCCAACATGAAAAGATAAGTAACAGACACCGAATTCATGATCTTCGCATTAATAAATTGTAACTGTTATGTGGTTATGTTATCATTGCTAATTATTGCTTTAAATCAATATCAACTATGACTTTGAATAAACCGGTGATAAGCGTTTTTATCATAGGCTTATTATGTAAGAGTTGGCTGAACGTTATATAGCATTATCAAGATGGTGGAAAGCAGCAATTCTCTTTCATGAGTTCGGAAGCTAAGTCCGGTGTAATCTTACGGCTTAAGATGGGATCCGATAAGGGATCATTGTACTAATCTCACCACTATCCTGAGTATTATCCTATGAAAAGTTACAGGTGGCTGGTCCAAATCTCACGTGATCGGGAAGACTCAACGAAGGTTATTTCACAACTGCCGGACGCGAAGGTCCGAGTAAAAGATCTTAAAGTTATGTGGCGACCTTGGCAACGTCTCCCGACTTCGTCACCAGGAGTGTTCAAAAGATATCAGACGCACCACAATGCGGACATCATTAAGACTCATTCAAATATGAGAATGACGTCGTAGATGGAGATGGAGGAGTAGATCACATGTTGACCTCGCCGATGTCCTTATCAGTGTCTCATTTTAACCAGTTCACATGTTCTGGAGTGCTGCATATATTTGACACATTAAAGATAAGTATATTTCAAATGTTCTACATTATTTGATACATTTGCATAATGTTTATTGAAAGGGTGGCATTAAGTTTTTGGTTGTTAAAATATTTTAATTGGCTGAAACTATAGCTAAGAATAAGAATGAGAAAACCTATATGATGCACCTAGGAAAACATGCATAGGTCGGTTCTTGCAGAGCAATGGAGGCAGAAGCATAATAGTTTTATGTCAAATTTGCTAAACAAACTAAATTCCTAGGTTTATCCATGAAAGTAATATGAGAGCAAAATATTGCGGGATTATCTAAATGCATCTATATGTGTTTAGTAGCATGGGAATTCATGGGGTATGATTTTGTCCTACTTTTTGTTATCAATTAGTATATAGTGCAAGTTAAAGACTGTAAAACATTTAGAAATGAGACCATTAATAAAAACTATTACTTGTGTTCATAATTTTCCATGGCATTATTATGATTTTCAATGACGTTTAAAAAACAATTTACTGACGAAAGTTTAAAGCTTGTGAAAGTAAAACCTATTCCATAATTTACTTATGCATAATACTTGTTGTTTATGTATAAGCTAACTCTCTGTCATAACTATTTGTCACTTGACTCAGCGAGTTAACTAAGCTTTGATAAAGCATTGGAAAATCAAAAGTCTACCACGGGCAGGATGAATCTATATCTAAGTGTCGTCCTTATCCCTTACGTGGGCGGGAGGCATTCTGTTTCTTAGTATCAAAGTAAGGAAGGGTCTGGATAACATGCGAAGTATAAGCAAAGTACCTAGCGTAAGTACTCGAGGAGCAAAACAACAAAACTGAGTCCTCCTTGATAAGGATGACTTGGTATCAAGCACTTCATCTTTTTTCAACAAAACCTAAGCGCTTGGGGGGCTCATATAACCATCCCAATCAAGAATGGTAGAGGTAAAGACAAGACAGGGTAGATTAAATATTGTAAAAGATAAAAATATTGTTTAAAACATCATTGTGTAAAGGTGTCGTCTTGCTCTCCTGTGTGGGGGAAGAGGCATCTTGGAATTAATTATAGTTTATAAATAGGATGTAACGGATAAAAGTGCTCCGCACCTCAAGACTCGGATATGGCAGGAATCAAAGGCATTGGCGACGTACTGCTAAGCTCGGTCTATGATCGTCTTTCAGTCACGGAAAGGCTTTGTTCCTATGTGGAATACTCCTTGGTCAACCTCGGTTGGGCTCTGAAAATCCGTCTCGGATCATCCCTATAGAGGCTCTGAACCCTCCGGTCAACCTCGGTTGGGCTCTGAAAATCCGTCTCGGATCATCCCTATAGAGGCTCTAAACCCTCTGGTCAACCTCTTGAGGCTCGAACCCTATGGCGACGTCTTCGCTAAGCTCGGTCTATGATCGTCTTTCGATCACGGAAGGCTCGCTTCCTATGCGGAATACTCCTTGGTCAACCTCGCAGAGGCTCGAACCCTATGGCGACGTCTTGCTAAGCTCGGTCTATGATCGTCTTCGATCCGGAAGGCTCTGTTCTACGAGAATACTCCTTGGTCAACCTCGCTGAGGCTCGAACCCATTGGCGACGTATTGCTAAGCTCGGTCTATGATCGTCTTTCAGTCACGGAAAGGCTCTATTCCTATGCGGAATACTCCTTGGTCAACCTCGCTTGAGGCTCTGAACCCCCTGGTCAACCTCGGCAGAGGCTCTGAACCCTCTGGTCAACCTCGGTTGGGCTCTGAAGCCGTCTCGGATCATCCCTATAGAGGCTCTGAACCTCAAAGGCTCTGTTCCTACGCGGAACAACCTTCCGGTCAAGCTCGGTTGGGCTCTGAATCCGTCTCGGATCATCCCTATGGAGGTTCTGAACCTCAAAGGCTCTGTTCCTACTCGGAACAACCTCCTGGTCACCCTCGCCTGGACTATGATTCCGTCTCGGATCAACTCCTTGTGGCGATTACACCTATAATTTCTTCAAACGCCCCGGAGCACTGGTCGTATCTCGGATCAACTCCTAGTGGCGTTGAAGCCTCAAGTGAGCTACCAAGAGCTCTGATTCCGTCTCGGATCTACTCTTAGTGGCATTAAAACCTCGAGATTCGTCACATAGAGCTATGGTCCTAACTCGGATCAACTTAGTGGCGTTGAAACCTCTAAATTCAGCCAGCCCGCAGGGGGGCTCTATATCTAACACGTAAAAGCGGTAAAAAACTGAAGTGGTGTCATGAACAGTTGTTATGTGCTTGGAAAAGTCAATATAGCCTGCTTGATGCATCATGGGACTTGGGGGCTGGTCTAGTTAAGCTAAGTCTTACTACCAATAGCCCGACAAAGTTCTGAGCCCAGGTCGGACTAAAAACGAGTGTTATGCTTGGGTTAAACTGGAGTATCGATTCAGCAACGAGGATAGGAATACATTGGCGTTGTGGGATAGTAGCATAACATAAAATCGTTTACGAGCAACCTTAAAAGCTCTGTCTGTACCAGGCATGTAAGGAGAAGGACCTTAATTGGATTCCGTCTAAACATTTTCATCAAAGCCTTGACTCAAGATACTCGGGGGCTAGTTTGTCTATATATCTTACTGCTCCGAGTCGAGATGGGAGTCGAAGAATTTTTATCCCGCCATGCGTCACGGAATCGGCCGGGCTAAAAGCAGCGTTACTGTTGAGTGTCGATTCCAACGTGCGTAACATTTAAAACCTCAAAAGCAAAGAATGATAAACCACTGTGTGTAAATTCACACTAAAGCACAGGTTGGTATTGGAGGTCCGGCCTGGATCAAAGTTTATGTTTCTATTAAAATCGAGCATAAGGCTTCAAGGTCTAGAAACCATATGCTCGGGGGGCTTATGATCATGCATAAATTTCCCAGCCGAGATATAAGACCGGAGGAGGGTTTGTAGACATCCGGGATGGATCTCGGACTGTGGCTATGAGACGCTTATCCGACATAGTTCCCAGAATTCGGATAAGAGACCGGGTCAGCCCCGGGATATGACCCGGACGTCTATCCGGGCTAGGAGGGTCGGATTGGTCTCCGTTACGCTATTTATGGGTCGGTTACGAACGTTACAAATCATTAAGTAGCGGTTTCAAGTATTAAGTGGACGGTTACATCATTATGTTCATTAGTGATTGTTATGCTATAAAAGGAGGCCTTAGGGCCATGGAAAAGCATCATTCTCTCATTCCCTCTCTAAACTACACACTAAAGAGTGGATATCTACTCCATCTATAAGGGCTCCCAACAGCGGGGTAAGCTAGACCGGAAGCTTGGAGGCCATGCGTCCTTCGTATGAGCCTCCGAATCCCTTAAGATCATATATATAGTTTTTCCTGCAAGAACAACAGCATATGTACTTTCTATTGGCATTTGCATTGAATTCTGGGGATGTACTCTCCAATCTTCAGAGTGAAGAGACTCATTGTCGGCGACACTTTCTAATTCGTATCCCGAATCGTATCCCTGATCTTCAGTAATTATGTTGATGTAGTGATAGTCAAAATATGGTTTAACAAATTCCACGGGCGCATTAAAGCAGAGATCTTCATTTGGAACCTCAATCAGTTGATGGGATCGGGAAGATGTGTACACTTCTTCTGGTTGACTAGGATACTCAAAAGAATCACCCCATCCAGTGGGCTGGATGTCTTCAATTCTGATTTTTGAGCTTTCTGGCGCAGTGTATTTCACCATGTAGTCAAACTTTCCACTTGGTTCTCCCAAGGTATCCTAAACTTCAGAAGGGACAGGTGGATTTTTATTCTTTTGTAGGGACATGTCTTTGAATTGATCATTCGGAGGATAGTACGGTGCGTACGATTCTTCCTGAGACACATATTCAGAGCTGTTTAGATAAGTGCTCCACTCTTCAGATCCCGAGAGAGATCGTCTTCATCACCTTCATTGGTAAGAACATTAACCTCTTGAAGAACAGGGTTTAATAAACCCCCACTGTGGAATACTTCTCTGATTGGGCGAAGTACTTCATCCCTTTGCTTTTCTTTAGGAAATACTGGAGCAAACCCGAGTCCGGATTTCGTCTCGTTGTTGACAGGTTTGATTACTTGTCCCCAACCCGCAGCATTACCATCTTTCACTATCTGTGCTGCTTCTTTGTAAGAGGAGATAGATGACCTGATTTTGCTTGTAGATTCATCTTCTAACGGATGTTCGTGGGACTGTGTTCCTTCAACGTCGTTAGCTGTGATGAAAGAAAAACTGGATAAATGGCTTATTAGTAACGCTTGTTCACCGATGATGGTCACTAGCTTCCCATTTACTGTAAACTTTAATTTTTGATGGAGAGTGGATGTCACTGCTCCTGCTTCGTGTATCCATGGTCTTCCTAGCAAACAACTGTAAGCAGCTGGCACATCCATGACTTGGAAAGTGATTTGGAAGGTATGCGGACCAATTGTCATCGGGAGATCGACTTCCCCAATAACTGACTTCCTTGATCCGTCAAAGGCTCTTACCACTATGTCATTGAACTTCATCGGTGTTCCTTTGTAAGCTAAACGAGCGAGAGTCATTTTGGCATTACGTTTAAGGATGAACCAGTATCTACTAGTACATTGGACAAAGAATCTGATTGACAAATCATCGAGATATGCAGAGCCAGATTGTGATCTTTCCCTTCTTCTGGGAGTTCTTCATCGCTGAAGCTTAAGTTATTGCAAGTTGTTATGTTGCCCACAATACCTCCAAACTGGTATGTAGTCACGTCATGATCTACATAAGCTTGATCTAGTACTTTCATCAAAGCTTCTCGGTGAGCTTCGGAGTTCAAAAGTAGAGATAGTACCGAAATCTTAGAGGGAGTCTGCATCAGCTGATCCACAACTCTGTACTCGCTTTTCTTGATTAGTTTCAAAATCTCATTGAAATCTGAGTTAATGTCGGTTCTATCAGGCGGACCAACATCTGTGCTTGGATTAACAACGGGAATCCTCGTGGGATTCTCGGGAGATACGTTAACCAGATTTTGTCTAACAACATGAACAACAGGCGGTCTTGGTAGCAACGGAGTATGTACTCGTCCACTTCGCGTTACTCGTCCGATCTCAGTTATGTTGACATTGGATGAAAGAGTTGGCATGGGTTTCTCCTTCCCATCTTCTATCATAGTCGCATTGTATTGATAGGGAATTGCTTTGTTAGTACTGTATGGAACAGGACCGGGTAGGCAAATCACCAAAGGAGACCCTGGAACGTTTGAACCGTTATATTCAATCTCCACATGCTTGGGCGTATTGAAACAGGGGACAATAACGTTTACTTCGGGAATTTCCGAGTTGATATCTGAGACTAAAAGCTCATGAAAATGCCCTACTGTATTCACGTCATAGTCATCTCTGTTTCTGTAGATCTGTATGTCACCAATGTCTAGTAATCGTTGAATGTCTTCTCTTATGGTTGGACATCCTCGAAGATCCTTGAAGCAGATGTTGCAAGCTGCGGAATCGTGTTTAGTGAAAGCACCCATTGTACTGTATGTATCATGGAGCTGTACCAAGTTTCCTCTGATCAGATTCACATCTGTGACGAGATACCGATCTGTATTTCTTAGTATCAAAAATTCACGGTATGTCCACTATGACTGGGAAGTGGATTTGCTTGCACGTTTGGATTTGTATTTCTAAAGGAAAGAAGGTTAGACCTTACTAACCTTTGCACTTCGGCTTTTAGGGCGATGCAATGCTCAAGATCATGACCCGGTGCCCCTTGATGAAAAGGGCAAGATACATCCGCTTTGTACCACCATGGAAATTTGTCTGGGACCGGAGGTGGTGACCTTGTCTGCACAAGATTCCTTTCTATTAATGCAGGATATAGTTCTGTGTACATCATCGGAATTGGGCCAAATTGTGAGACCCTGGGTGCACGGTTCTGATTGTTGAACTACTAAGCCTGCTGTCGAGGCTGTTGAGTTTGTTGGAACTGCGGAGCAATTCCTGTATTTGAACTTGTATTAACAGCGGGTGCTATGGCAGCTACCTGTCGTTGTTGACTGACATTCTTTCGCGGTTTCCCTCGGGATACCATCCCTATGTCATGTTCCTTTTTCTTTGGAAAATTGGTTCCAACCTTCTTAGTTCCACTAGAAGTCCCTATCTCTCTGGTCAGGCGTCCTGTTCGAACTCCTTCCTCTAGCCGCATTCCCATGCTTACCATCTCGGTGAAATCTCCGGGAGCGCTGGCGATCATTCGTTCGTAGTAAAATGGGCCAAGAGTGTTTAAGAATACCTTGGTCATTTCCTTCTCCTCTAACGGTGGGTTGACTTGGGCAGCAATTTCCCTCCAACGTTGGGCGTACTCTTTGAATGTCTCTCTTTCCTTCTGAGACATGGAGCGGAGTTGATCCCGATCTGGAGCCATGTCCAAGTTGAATTTATATTGTTGTACGAAGGCTTCACCTAAGTCATTGAATGTCTGGATATTCGCGCTATCTAGCCCCATGTACCACTTCAGTGCGGCGCCTGTGAGACTGTCTTGGAAGTAGTGGATTAACAACTGGTGATTGTCGTTGTACGTAGACATTTTCCTGGCGTACATCGTAAGATGGCTCTGCGGACAGGAATTTCCTTTATACTTTTCAAAGTCAGGGACTTTGAATTTTGCAGGTATCCTCACGCGAGGAACTAAGCACAGATCATGGGCGTTCTTCCCAAACAATTCCTTCCCTCGAATCGTTTTAATCTCAAGCTGCATTTTGAGGAGCTGTTCTTGGAGAGTCTCCATCAGGCCACGAGGATTTGTGTTGTCGCCTGGATTATGATAGACTTCTTCGTCTGCAGTAGTGTGAACTACAGAAGCTGAGTTCGTCATGATCGGTTGAGAAACCGTCATAGTAACTTGCGGAAAAGTTACTCCATGCTGCGGAGTAAGTGTTGAGTTTTGCAAAGTAGGTACTTCAAGCGTGGCTGTTTGTACTTGAGAAGTCGGTTGACGAAATCCGATGTCGAAATTGAAAGGCATGCCCCATGGATAACCTTCTGGCATACTGAAGAGTGAACTATTGGCTGCAACAGTTGAAACTGGAGTAGTAGTGACCTCTGAAATCGCCGCTTGATTTTGACTGCTCGATGTTGCTTGCTGACTTTGCGTAGTTGCCAATGAACTTACCAAAGAAGTGAGTCTTTCCACCTCTTCTTGCAGTGTTGTCACTGTGCTACGAAGCTCAACATTTTCTTGCTCAAATCCTTCCATTACTTTCCTTCTTTTTGAACGTGTATTGTATGTTCGAGTAGGCTGTGGACGTGGTCGAGAAACTCTAAGACGCGACAGCTTGACGATCTTTTCCTTTCTGGAAAAAATTCCAAAAGATCAAACTCTAGACAACAGACTCGATATGCAAAGTATGATGCATGAATATAAATGCAAAGAGAAAGGAATTTCCAAAGAATTTACGCTAAAAGAGAAATTTCTGGCAAATATTAGGATGGAAAACACATATTTTATTGATTATTGAAAGAAGATTACAACAAATTTTGTTTTTGAGCATTGCTCACACAAATGATAAAATAAATGATAAAAATTACAATCTAAACTAATTAATCGTCCTCGTTGGATGAAGATCCAAAGGCTTGATGTAGCTTCAACTTCATGATTTCCTTTCCATAGTGAGCTTTCAGTTCAGCTTTCTCGGCTTTCAGCTTGCTAATGACTTTCTTCCACTCGTCGGGAGCAGGATCGCTGGTTGTCATTTCCTCAAGCTTTCTTTTCCTTTCTTTGATGTATCCTTTGATCGCGTTATCTTTCTGGCGAATCCTCTCATCTTTCTCCATGAGCCATTCATCCTGGAAGTAAAGCGTCTTTTCATGATCTTTGACCTGCTTCTTAAGCTTCTCGTTTTCGAGATCAGTCTTAAGGAACTTATCTTCCAAAGCATCCTTCTCGAGCCTCATCTTGGCCAAAGCTTCTTGGTATTCTCCCATAGTCTCGACGGGAAAAATTGTTGATTTAGAAGCGGTTGAGAACATAGGTTCTTCATAAGCATAAGGCATTCGAAATTCTTTTGCTCTTTTCTTCACCCAAGAGGTGTAGATTTCCATGGCTACACAATTCCTTGCATTACCCTTTTCTTTCCTTCGAATGTGATGCCAAGCTCTGATCATTCTGGCTTTCAAACCTTGGGAATCCTCCCCTTCATGATAGAAATAGCTCTGCACTGTAAAACTAAGAGGTTTACTAGAGTTTGCGTACCCGAGTTGACGTCTTGCCAAGAATGGGTTGTAGTTAATCCCTCCTTTCGTTCCAATGAGAGGTATGTTGGCAAACTCCCCACAGCTCTCAATGATTTCCATCTCATTGTCTGCCAAGGTATACCAATGGATATCGTCGTTTGTAAGAGACATGAGTCTTCGAGACCAATGCCAATCGTCTTTGTTTTCGCGGAAGATAGGAGATTTAGGCAAGTGTGAGACAATCCATTTGAAAAACAGAGGTACACAACATACGATAGTTCCATCTCCTTGACGATTCCTATGATGAATGGAGAAATACGTGTCACCAAGCAAAGTGGGAACGGGATTTCCAATCAGAAAGATCCTTATGGCGTTGAAATCAACGAAACTTGGGACGTTGGGAAACAACACCAATACATAGATGAATAAAGCTAAAATAGCTTCAAAGGCTACCATACTACCGGCTTCAGAGAATTTAAGAGCCTTCTCCATTAGGAACTTTGAAGTTAGTCCTAAGAGTTTTCCTTTGGTAGTGAGGTTTTTGTCTATCTCAGATTTCTTTAAGTGAGTCATTGTTGCAATGACTGGTGACTTAGGAATGGCTTCCAAACAATTGAAAGGCACTTTGTCTGATACTGAGATACCTAGGATGTGCGCGTACTCTTCCAAAGTAGGCATCAACTGATAGTCAGGGAATATGAAACAGCGATAGACTGGATCGTAAAACTGAACGAAAGTTTTGAGAAGTCCTTCATCAACGTTAGTGTTCAGAATAGTTAAAAGAGTTCCATAGCGTTTTCTGAAATCCGAGGGATCTTCTACCAAGGATGCTAACTCTTTCAACTTCCCTACGTCAGGAATCCTAAAACTGTATCTCTTGGTGAATCTTCCTCTGACGTCCATCACTCTAACCTAAAATATTTACAAAGAAAAATCTCTAAATTATTTGGAAATGAGAAGAGAAATGAAGTTTTTTTTTTTGAATGAATGCATGAATGCGGCAAACATGGTTAGCAGTTATACACACGGTCAAGCGTTCGAAGTCACGAGCATGGGGCCAACGATAAGAATCAAACGTGGGTAAGTTCTAAGGGCTTATTCATCTGTGAAACGGGTTCTACTAATAATACAGGCTCAACGCTTCTCTTTGAAATATTATCGGATTTGTTGAATACTCGAAGTCCAATAATATTTTTCAAGAAAAACTCGCCTGATCGTAGTCTCGCATGACAATTATTCTAAGCTTACGCTTGAATAATTTCTGCACTACATCCTAAATGGCCAGGATGGGTTATGTGTTCTACAGCCACTCAACTTCGCAAGTTCTCTTGAAAGCAAAATGTCTTCGCAAATACTTGTTAAACACAAATACTCCCAAGACAACCTCCACTGAGAAAGGGATCTCACATTAACTCCGTAAGTACTGAGACTTCTCACAAGTTAATAGGACTATACCCCCACTTAGATCTTAAAATGTTTCTTAAATCCGGGTTAGGATTTCTTTCCATCAGATGAAATCGCGAAAACACACAATAAAGAGAAACAAACATATGCACATATGCAAGCTTAACCCCTTCTTTCTTTTTGAAAACAAAAAAAAAGCTTGGTGCTCTTGAGCAGAGTCACATTTTTTTTGAAAATCAAAGTTTTCGCGTACTCCCCAGCAGAGTCGCCATTTTTCCTGTTCGCGTTAAAAAGTGACGCGCTAGGGAATCGAATCGGAATTCGGATCCTCTGGCTCGAAACGATTTACTCTTTTCATTTATTTATAAAGATGTCGCGGGCATCAAGCTTTATTATTTTCATCACAAGAAATTATGATTATGAAAAAGGGGAAAGCTGTTAATACCCTCAATTGATATGATATGCGTAACGACTAGTACAAACTAGACGCAACGCATTGGGGAGATTCCGGATAAGGGGTTTGTTATATAAAGGGAATAGATGGAGCACCCTAAATATATATAGTTATCTATAGCTTTATATATGAATACGTTTGATATGTTTGTGTGTTTTAATTGCTATTTTTATGATTGGAAAAGTTTCTCCTTTGGGATTTTAAGAAGGATAGATTATGTGGGATCCTAGTGTTTGTTATTATTGTGCTCGCAAAGATCATTGGGATCTTCTGCATACATATCCCTTAATGGGAATCAGAGCATTTGTAGCTCGGATCTAAAGGGACCTATGGTTTATTTGGTTTGAGAGAGAAAGAAATTTTCTCGGCAAGGATGAGACATTGTGCCTACGTATTCTCAAAAGGATGTTGAGAAAGTCAGAGCAATCGTAGTTCCCACTTATGCTAGTGGAAGCAACGGGATGTTAGTAAGAGACACAGACAAATGTCATCTTAATGAAAAATGTATCTAATCTATTTCATCACATACATTTTGAAAAGTTTGATTGATTGAATCTTTCGTCGTAAGTTATAGGTGTTTTGCCTGAGTGTTCAAGCGTTACCACTTACGAGTTTTAGAAAGATGTTTTGAAAGATGATTGGATCTTTCAATTGTAAGAATTGGGTGTTTTGCTTGAGTGTACAAGCGTTACCACTTACAATTAAGAGATGTTTTTGTTTGAAAAGAGTTTTGAAAAGTTTTTTATTGTATGTGATGTGATAGATGAGATACTTCTTCCATAGAGATGATAAACGTCTAAATCTCAAGGAGAAATTGACTGGATTAGAGGGATGCTTTTAAGAAGCCCATGGGTCGTTGTATTGTAAGCCCAAGAGGAGGCATTCCGAGGGTCATCGAGGGTCCTTGTATGAAGCTCAAGAGGAAGCTATAGGGTATGGTTGGCTTTGGCTTTAAGAGGGATTTCACCGGGAAACCATCCTCTTAGGATCAAGAGCAATTTCACCGGGAAACCATCCTCTTAGGATCAAGAGCAATTTCACCGGGAAACCATCCTCTTAGGATCAAGAGCAATTTCACCGGGAAATTATACTCTCTGGGTTCTATCCTAGCGCGGGTGATTCTTTGTATTGGAAGCCCAATAGGAGGCTGTTAAGAGATTTCCTGGTCTCTTTATTTGTATGATGCCCAAGAGAAGGCTAAACTCAATGAGGAGTTTTTTTGAACGAAGCCCAAGAGGAGGCTGACTCATCAGGGGAGTGTTCTCTTATATGAAGCCTAAGCGGAGGCTAAACTCATATGAATGAGTTTTCTTATATGAAGCCTAAGAGGAGGCTGAACTCAGATGAAATGAGTTCTCTTTGACAAAGCCCAAGAGGAGGCTAATACTGTGGGGAACCTATTGGTTAGACTAGTTGTCATGTTATAACTAGACAGTTTTATAAACAAGTGTGTGTGTGTGTGTGTGTGTGTGATAGGTATTCACAGGAGTTTATGAAGGAAGTATAAACAAAGGCATGTAAAGTTTATTTACAAGATTTTGTGAAGGAAATATAAACAAGTGTCTGTGTAAAGAACGTTTAAAACGAGCTGTAACTTGATTATTTACAAGTTTGAATGTGTACGAGAAAGTAAATATGTACACGAACCGGTATTTATGTACGAGGAGATGTGGATGTACATAGGATGGTTGGGACTTACACCATAAGGGAGGCCCATTGGTTTAAAAGCAGTTTCACCGAGAATAATGCTCCTTTTAATACCAATGGTATTCAGTGTTTATACAAACGAAAACAAACGATCGAAGTTTGTCTGTACTTTACAAAAGACGTTTGTATCATGTACAGGTAAAAATTTGTATGTATATGAAAAGAATTTGATATGTACAAAGAAATAATTATGTACATAAAAGAATTTTAGGACTTACACCGTGAGGGAGGCCCATGATCGGTTAAGAAATTCGAGGAAAAACGAGTTCGGTTTTATCTTCAAATCGGGTCGATCATGGAAAAAAGAGTGTAAGTTTGTTGAAAAGTTTTGAAAAGATCTTGAAAGTGTTTTTGAAAGATGAAATATACTTACTAGAATTTTGAAAAAGTTTCGGGTTTCGAAAGTTTGAAAGAAACAGCTTTGAAAGTGCTTTGAAAAGTACTCAAAACGTCTCGTTTTCGGCTCGATTAAAATATAATCAAAAGAGAACATTTTTTTATTTTTTTGACATATTCCTAAAATAGGTATGTCAAATGACAAGTGTAAAAAAAATCACCTCAAAATGAGGAGTTTTGATTGGGTTTTGAAAGTGTTGAAGTTTGAAAAAAATATGAAGAGAAAACAAAAAAGTTTGGCAAAAATGGAACCAAGGCTACTCGAACCCGGGACCATTGGGCAAGGCATGGCAAGTGACTTAAAGGTGAGCTGGCAACCGCTGGGGCGGCAATACATCCGTGTATTGAAGTAAACAATGCAATTATATTTTAAAACAGATATTTGAATTTAAAAAAACGCGCGCAGTGTTCATCTTCTTCTCCAATCTTCAATCAATCCTCAAATCCTTATTTCTTGATGAAATTGAATGATATAAACATCAAACTTGATCGTTTTTAGCTCAGGAACATGATGATGTCATTTAATTTCATTTATTTTAAGCCTAACATGATTGAATTTCTCAAGAACACGAAGAACCCTAAATCTGAAAATCCTAATTAAAATCGTGTATGGTTGATGAATTGATCAATTGATTGAGGGTTATTGATCAGTGATAGTGCATAAACAAAACGGCCAAGAGCTTTTTGGACTGGAGGCAAGGAATTATAGAGTTTGAAGTTCGTGTTCTTACCTGTTCAAGCAGAGATCGAAATTGATGATGGAGTGTTTCCAGTTGTGATTTGATGACTCCTATAGCACCAAACGACTTCAAGGATTGTATGAGGAAGGTCTGCTCAATCTGAAATTGCTTGAATTGTTCTGACCAAGTCCACCTGCATATGGTTCAAAGTGAAACTCGAATTTGGTGTTAGAGCTGTTACAGGTTGAAGTTAATGGTCTGCATCATCCATATGGAGTATGTTGATGATGTTTGAGTGAAAAACTCACAACTTGCTCGAGCCAAACATTGAATTCGACAGTTAAGGCAGTTTTGGGCAAGCTTGAAATTTTGAAATGCAAATCTGATTTTTAGTGTTTCTTATATTGATTTTAAGTTTCAAACCAGTTCTATTAGATGTTTATGACATGTTAGACACCAAATATGTCATGTTTCTTCACAAGTTTTCAAAAATGCAAGAATTTCCAATTTGAACTATGTTACTTGCATTTTAAGAAAGAAGTGAAAAAGCTTGTTTTGGCATAGCTTTGGTGTAGTTTCAAATGGCCAATATGACCTCTATTTATAGGTCACAAGTTCTGAATGGTAAGTGAAGGAGAATGGCTTTGGTATTTACAAGTTGCCTTAGAGGGCAAGGAAGTCATTTTTGCAATAAATGCAAAAGGAAGCTTCCTTTTAACCATGGTTAATTTTTCAACTTGATCTTATCCCATCATAATAACTCTCCACCTGATTTTTTATCAGCTCTATCCCTCTTTGCAAGGTGGCATGCCTTCTAGAAGAAGAAACTCAAAAATGACCTATAATCTTGAAATTTGTACTTGAAAATCAAGGATTTTGGAGCTCTATGTTTCAATATCAAAAGTATAGCTAGGCTCCATGGATTTGAGAGTTCTTTGACATTTTGGAAAACTTGTTTCAAGGGCTACAACTTTCATGTTTTGAGTTTTTTCCAATTCAAAGTGGAACTATGTGAAAAAATGCCATGAAGTTTGGAAAAAATGTGAAATTTTAACACTTTGAAAATTTTCTAAGTGTTGAAAATTTTGACTTTTTGTTGACTTTTCCAAATTTCTTGATTTTTTATGATCATGATGGATCATTTGAAGTATTTTGATGATTGAAAAAGTTTTGTCTTGAAAAAGTTGACCAAAAGTCAAAGTTTGACTTTTCAGTGTAGATGAAATTTCATCAGATGATTCAGAAATTGACTGATGAATTCTGTGAACTTCTGTGATGTTTTGAATCCAGAAATTAGGTCAACATGTTGCATTTAAGATATGAAGATCAATCTCTAATCAAAAAAGTCATTCATTGATCAGAAAATCAGAGATTGCTCATCCTCGATAAAAACCCTAATTGGTCGATCCTCGATAGATCATGAGGAAAAATTTGATATCTGAAGATCAGAGGTTGATGATTTGATCAAGATAGATCAATTGAGGTGAATGATGCTCAAACCCTAATTGATTGCTGAAAACACCGGCAGAACCTCCGACAAGATAACTAGTATCAGATAGAGTCGCCATCGAACGTCTTTTATCTCACGAGGGAGAAAGGAAAACATCGAGTAAACCTGGGGGAGAAATCGCGGTCCTATAACCGTGAAATCGAGAGAATCTAGGTAAGGGAGTTAGTTACGCGAGGGGAAGGGATTAGCACCCCACACGCCCGTAGTACTCTACGGTATCCACTTTCTAATTCTAGCTAAAGGGTGTGTTATATCTATGCTTAATCACTAATCATGCATGCCAAAGAAAAGAAAAAAAAAGAAACCATGGGGAAAAGAAGGAAGTATTTACAAAGTTTTTGCTCGATCGAGCCCCGTGACAAGATGCCTACGTATTCCCGCGTGCAATGGGAAAGTCAGAGCGTCGTAGTTCGGCTCACTTGTTTTGGTGTGTTTTTGTGTTTTTTACTTGTGAAAAGGTTTTAAACACAAAAAGAAAGAAAGCGCGAAAAAGTTGGTGTTGGTTGGTTGTTTTTACCTTGAGAAAGGAGTTTAAACCATTATTAAGTGTTTTGAGTTTAAAAGGAAAAGCAAGTTTTAGTTTTAATCACATGCAGCATGCAAAAAGAAACTAGCAAAGCGAAAGGTTAGTCCTACGGTTTAGGATGCAAGGGAATCTCTACCTATGTTGACATGCAAAGGATGTGAATCCTAATGTCTAGGCTAAAGAACCAAACCTAACCAAGGGAACCTGCAAGAAACAAACAAGCAAACATGCACAGATCACAAGTAGAATTGCCCTAAACGGGTCTTTAAATAAACCAGAGGGGTTCCTGAACATGCTCCAGCTACGGAAGCCCCATCATGCATCTCTATTCCTACTTCGCATGGAAAAAGAAAGCTGTAAAGCCCTACTTCTCAGGATATCTAGGAAAGCTGTAAGAGAATGCGGTAAACATTGTAGAAACTACCGAACGGATATAGAATCCGAAGAGCAACACGAGCGAATGAAATACTCCGGAATACTTCAAGTACTGCAGTCATGCAACAAAATTAAACCGGTGAGAATCACTCAAAGCATCGAAACAAGCGGAATACGTGTCGATACGCATCCGAAGCGACAATGCCTGCAAGAATGGGGTAAGGCAAGCGAAACAAGATGGGAATGGTGCACATGTGGGTGTACAAACTCAACCAAAACCTGCAAGAAGGGAGTTAGACCCAAAAAGCAAATAAAGGAAAAGTGTGCGTATATCGGAGAAAACGAGCCGCATATATATGCGTCGTGTGTCCCTACAAGAAATGCAGTGCAAACAGTAGCCAAGCATGGATAAGGTGAATACTGTTCACCATTAGAATCGAAAAAATCAGAAAAAATAAACCAGAAGACCGCGCTAAGCGCGCCATGCAACCCAAAAAGTCAGAACATTTGGCGCTTAGCGCGCTCTGGACCGCGCTAAGCACGACCTGCAACCTGCAGAAAAATCAGATTTTGCACCAGACCACCTGTTTATGATATTTTCATGCAACAATCCAATCCGTATCGTTAGGCAAAAATCCAGCAGTGAAGGATGGCTAAATGAACATGCATGGAATGCGAATCGATCGATAAAACCAATGCTCATATCAAAGTGATGAATGAACATGCAAGGAATGCAAATCAAATCGATAAAACCAATGTTCATAACAAAGTGATGAATGAACATGCAAGGAATGCAAATCGAACGATAAAACCAATGTTCATAGCAAAGTGATGAATGAACATGCGAGGAATGCAAATCGAATCGATAAAACCAATGTTCATAGCAAAGTGATGAATGAACATGCAAGGAATGCAAATCGAACGATAAAACCAATGTTCATTTACGAAATTGAGTGCATGAACATGCAAGGAATGCGAATCAAAATGATAATTCCAATGTTCATTTATGAAATTGAGTGCATGAACATGCAAGGAATGCAAATCAAAATGATAATTCCAATGTTCATTTATGAAATTGAGTGCATGAACATGCAAGGAATGCAAATCAAAATGATAATTACAATGTTCATTTATGAAATTGAGTGCATGAACATGCAAGGAAGGCAAATCAAAATGATAATTCCAATGTTCATTTATGAAATTGAGTGCATGAACATGCAAGGAATGCAAATCAAAATGATAATTCCGATGTTCATTTATGAAATAGAATGCATGAACACGCAAGGAATGCAAATCAAAAATGATAATTCCAATGTTCATTTAGGAAATTGAATGCATGAACATGCAAGGAATGAAAATCAAAATGATAATTCCGATGTTCATATACATGTGAAAATAGATGAACATGTGAGGAATGCAAATCGAATCGATAAAACCAATGTTCATATACATGTGAAATGTTTGAACATGTGAGGAATGCAAATTGAAATCGATAAAACCAATGTTCAAATGCAAAGTATGCTTCATAGAGGAAACTTTTCATTCAATTCTAGTTTACGCATTAACACAAACACTTGGAGTGCACATGCGACAAGTCCATGCACAATGCACTAAATGCTTGGATATCTACATGTTGAACGCAAACTATGTTTCAAATCATCATGAATCAATGAAATTGATCAAGCTAATCACTCACCAATGCATGAACATGCAATGGATGATGCAAAGTATATGAGCTCATGTCTTGTATGCAAGGGGAAAACAAATGCACAAGTGTATATGCATGCTATGAACCAAAATCCAAACTCCGACACAAATAAGGCGGCAAAAATTGATTCAAATCAAGGAATTCAAGAACACGAATCCTAAAATCAGAATCTACATTGAATTTGCATGTGATTTCAGTATTTCAATTTTAAGAAAAGCTGAAAATCAGAAACAGCTTAAAATAAGTGCTTATTTGAACCTAACACTTACTTGCACTTGAAGTTTGAGTCAAATCGAAGAGGAACTCCTTGTGCTCTTCAAAGAAAATACCAAATCAATGAGGAATAGCGGATAATCTTCAGAATTAGGCTTGAATCCTTGAATAAAAGCTTGAAATCTAATGGAGAATCGGAGAAAGATGAAGAGAAACTCTTGAATCTTGAACTAGAGGAGAAAATCGAGATTAAACCATTCCTTCCATGTCAAATGTGTGTAGAAGGAGGAGAGGATGCTCTATAGAAGGAGCTGCGATGGAGAAAACCAAAATTCGGAGGTCGCGCTTAGCGCACTCTGTGAAAGAAGCCGGTGGTGATCGGAGGTCTGGTGGCGGCCTGTGGTGGTTGCTTGGAGGGAAGGTTGAAGTTTGAACTTTTTTGAGTTTTTGTGCTTTGGGATTTGAGAGAATTGAAGTGTGGATGGTAGTGGAAAATTTTGCAAATGAATGTGTTGTTGGGATTTGTGAAGAGGAAAATCTATTTATAGCTTTGGATCCTTAATCAACAAGCTAATCATGATTATCCGAATAACTTTCGTAATTAATCCAAAACAGCCAAATCCGTGCGGAATTCAGAGTCGGAATGTAAACGAAAAGTGTCCGGAATGCAATTTTGCTTGAGTGAATCAAAATCCCGACTTGATCTGATGAACGGTCAAGGAAACAGAAATTTTTGAAGTTTTGGACCACTGACACGTGCGGAATTTCGTTCGCGCTCTGTGGGGAAAATGCCTCAGACGAGGATCTTCTGATCGAAATTTGCACATGCGTATCTCTGGGACATTTGAAGCTAACAAGATTTGTGAACTTTTGGCACCGGTCCCGTCCCATTTCGATGAAAATCGAGTGAGATATGATTTTTCGAACTTCGCGTATCAGATGAAAATTGCTCGGTTCAGCTCAAAAATCAAACTCAGAGATTAAATTTTTGGTACTGATCGGTGGGGAATTAACTCTCGAGTTGCAAATGGAAGTCGTAGAGGACCTTGATACGGAATTTTAGAAATTGGTCCCGCTCAATTCCGAACTTCCAGCTAGAAAATAAAGCCTTTTCGGTGAGCCAAAACACACGGTTCAGCACAAAAATCGGCTTGATATGCCAGGGAAAACGACTCCTTTGAGAGCCTTCCTCACAAAATTCGTTCTCGGCTTCCAAATGAAAGTCGTGGATAACAATGAAAGGAAAGTGCCAGTCGAAAATCAACAGAAAATACCCAAGGAGATGAGAGATACGCCTTCTGGAGTGTCCAAAATGCGCCGAAACCCGAAATCCACTTTATTTAGAAATGAGCTCTTTTTGGGTGCCATTCGGAATACCTGGAATCTGATATTCCTCATGATGAATTCTATGTATGATATGACATGTATGTTTATGCAATGAGATTATAAGCCTAAAAACGCGGGAAAGAAGAGGGTAAATTTTGGGGTACAACAGCTGCCCCTATTCAATCATCCTCAAGCTTGAGAGCAAGGTTGGCGTCTGCCTTCCGGGCGACAAGGTATGAGGTGATTGAATACCGAAATGGACTCGAAAATTTACGCTCTGAATTTCGATGTCTACCGAAGGAAATATATGTTGCGCCAGAGCTTAACTGGGTCACGACAAGAGGAAGCACAGAATAAACGCTGAATTCTGCGAAAAATAGGTACAGGTGTATTCCTGACCCGGAAGAAGAACTGGCCTCTACCCAATTCAATCCACAATGTCAGGGGAGAACTGACATGCAAGCGGAAACAAAGACTAGATACGCAAACCAGACTAACCACATTTACGCCGACAGCTTGAAGCGGATGTGTGATGCAAAGACCGGAAGACGCCGATTAGACTCCGCGAAGGACAAAAACAAGAGTATTCTTGTTCTCGAAAGACCCACAATGCCAGGGGGAGCTGACATGCAAGTGGAAATAAAGACTAGATACACCAAGTAGACTAACCACATTTACGCCGACAGCTTGGGCGGGTGTGTGATGCAAAGACTAAAGGTGCCGATTAGGCTTCACAGACTCAGAATGCTGAACACAGAGAGGAAAGACAAGTGTAGGGCTTGCTTTCGAAGCTGAAGATGTGTTGCACCAGGGTAAGGGCTGGCAGTTTCAACACTACTCAGAAGAATATGGACATATTGCGCCGGAAGAAACCGGGACACAACGGATTCCAAGAGAAACATGACATTGGTGGGGAAAGAATTGCCTTTCTGGCTTATAATCCTATGAGATGTATAACTCATTTGGGGAGTAATGTTAATGTAATGATGCATGCTTGCAAGAAATATATAAAGTGAATGCAATAGGATCTCAGCCGGGGACTAGAGCATTAGAGAACGCCTGAAGACCGCTCAAAGCAAACTGAATCTTGCTTGGCAAGTTTGTTGAAGAAATGATGCCATATGAAATTTTTCAGTTAGACAACAAGTCCGCTGGGGAATAAAGGAACACCTGGAGAAGATCTTCCACCGTTACCCATCATAAACCTGGATGGGGAGACAAAGATATGTCAAACGCTGGGGAAACCGAATGGCCAGACGACAACCATCCTTCGCATTCCGGGAGGATTGGGGGGAACATACTTCAACTCTACTGGGGAGAAGTCAAGATACATTGGCATCCACATCGGGAATATTGTGAGAGGCGAACCCACTGGGAATAACCATCTGAAATCGAGGACTCAGAAACAGCTTCTGCAGGGGATAAGAAAAAGTAGCACACTCGAAATCCTGATGGACATCCGCTTGGGACCACTAGGAAGGATATGTCGGACCCATGCTGAGGATAACCGTCTGCTGGTGAAAAGAGGGGATTCCGATGGGGATGAAGCTTCTGGAGATCCTTTTCCAAACAGAAATGGTCTTACGGGGAGGACGCAGCTGGGGAAGTATCAAGGAGAATCCTGGTCCATCTCCTCATTAGCGCAACTGGATATCCTGCAATACAACGCTAGCGGAGTGACCCTGGCATGACATGACAGGCGTGTCTGCCATCCAGATCACTCAAGCCTTAAAGCAATATTCAAAAGTTTCTGATCATGGTAAAACCAACAATGCTTATATATGCAAAATTTTACCATAAAACTTTGAACGTCCTTTGCAAACAAATCAGTAAATGCAAGAAATCAATTGACAAGCAAAAACTCATTTTATTGATTGAAAGTGTGCCTGTAAACAGGCAAGTACAATAGGAAGCAACTCCTGAAATGAGGTAATTGCGAAAGTAAAATAAGAGGAAAACTAAAACGCATGGCAATGCGACAATGAATCCTCATTGGGTTTCAACCCTGCTATCAGTCTTATAACTCCAATTATCTCATCACTTCACTTTTCCCGAAAAAGGTGATTGGCTTGATCTCTTCCCTTCGGAGTAGCTCGAGCTGTTGCCATGGAGTACGACCAATGATCTGTTGAGCATGTCTATACATAGTATCTCTTGACTACATCCGCGTTCACGGGTAGTGGGAAGTCCTCTCCGTCCATCGTTGCGAGCATCATGGCGCCACCTGAAAAGACTTTCTTCACGACGAACGGCCCTTCGTAGTTTGGTGTCCACTTGCCCCGCGGGTCTCCTTGGGGAAGGATTATCCTCTTTAGCACAAGATCACCAGGTTGGTAATTTTGAGGTCGCACCCTCTTGTCAAATGCTTTTTTCATCCTCTGCTGGTAAATCTGCCCATGACCGACAACTGCCAACCGCTTCTCGTCAATGAGGCATAGCTGATCTAAGCGGTTCTGTACCCACTCATCTTCATCAAGCTCGGCATCTTTCATGATTCTTAATGAAGGGATCTGAACTTCGATTGGAAGCACGGCCTCCATGCCATAAACAAGAGAGAACGGAGTTGCCCCTGTTGAAGTACGAATGGTAGTCCTGTAACCATGAAAAGCGAAGGGCAACATCTCATGCCAATCTCGATAAGTTACTACCATTTTCTGCACAATCTTCTTAATGTTCTTATTCGCCGCTTCAACTGCTCCATTCATCTTTGGGCGGTACGGGGACGAATTGTGGTGCTTGATCTTGAAGGACTCACAAAGCTCCTTCATCATCTTGTTGTTAAGATTCGACCCGTTATCTGTGATAATCTTGTCGGGAATCCCGTAACGGCAGATGATGTTATGTTTGATAAAACGAGCGACCACCTGTTTAGTGACGCTTGCATAGGATGCCGCTTCCACCCATTTGGTGAAATAATCTATGGCGACCAGAATGAAGCGATGTCCGTTGGACGCTGTCGGCTCAACCTTTCCGATCATATCGATGCCCCACATAGCAAATGGCCAAGGAGAGCTTTAAACATTCAAAAGTGACGGTGGCACGTGCACCTTATCAGCATATACTTGGCATTTGTAACAAACCCGGGCATGACTAAAGCAATCGACCTCCATGGTTGACCAGTAATACCCAGCTCGCAAGATCTTTTTAGCCATAGTATGCCCACTGGAATGAGTTCCGAACGAGCCCTCATGCATTTCTTCGATGATCTTTGCAGCTTCATCTTTACCAACACATCTGAGCAACAGCCTGTCATGATGCCTGCGGTATAGCACACCATTGTTGAGGAAGAACTTCGCCGAGAATCTTCTCAAGAACTTCTTATCCGTCACGGAAGCTTCCTTAGGATACTCTTGAGTCTCAAGATATCGCTTGACATCGTAGAACCAGGGATTATCATCTTTCTCTACTTCAATCTCAAAACAAAAGGCTGGCTCATCCAATCTCGAATAGTTATCGAAGGCGCTTCATTAGCCCATTTGACTTTGAACATAGATGCTAGGGTGGCCAAAGCATCAACTAGGTTGTTCTCTTCCCGTGAGATGTGATCGAAAGTGACTTCCTCGAAGTAAGGAATCAACTTCATCACATGCTCTCTGTAGGGAATCAGATTTGGGTGGCGAGTCTCCCAATCTCCGTTAATCTGGAAAATCACAAGTGCAGAGTCTCCATACACTTTCAGATGCTTAATTCTCAAATCAATTGCCGCCTCGATACCAAAGATACAAGCCTCATACTCAGCCATGTTATTGGTGCAATCAAAGCAGATTCGAGCTGTGAACGGGATATGATGACCGTCCGGAGTAGTAATTACTGCACCAACATCATTGCCTAATACGTTGGAGGCTCCATCAAAGACCAAAGACCACTTGGATCCTGGTTCGGGTCCCTCGTCTGGACCTGGGATGTTACAATCCCGAATACACATGATATCCTCATCAGGAAACTCAAACCTCATCGGCTGATAATCATCCACTGGTTGGTGGGCAACATAGTCTTCCAACACACTACCCTTGATAGCTTTCTGAGTAGTATATTGAATGTCATATTCTGTTAAAATCATTTGCCACCTGGCGATCCGGCCTGTCAAAGCGGGCTTCTCAAATATGTACTTGATTGGATCCATCTTGGATATCAACAAGGTTGTGTGGGTCAACATATACTGCCTTAGTCGGCGAGCAGCCCACGCTAAAGCACAACAAGTTTTCTCGAGCAGTGAATATTTTGTTTCACAGTCGGTAAACTTTTTGCTTAGGTAGTATATTGCATGCTCTTTTCGACCAGACTCGTCATGTTGGACCAGCACGCACCCCATTGAGCTTTCAAGCACTGTCAAATACATGATCAACGGCCTGCCCTCCACGGGAGGCATAAGAATCGGAGGTTCCTGCAGATACTCTTTTATCTTATCGAATGCGACCTGACAATCGTCATTCCACCTGACCATCTGATCCTTTTTAAGCAACTTGAAGATAGGTTCGCATGTGGCAGTCATGTAAGAGATGAATCTAGAGATGTAGTTTAACCTCCCTAGAAAGCCACGGACCTCTTTTTCAGTTCTTGGTTCAAGCATTTCTTGAATTGCTTTTACTTTAGTAGGATCAACCTCAATACCTCTTTCGCTTACGACAAAGCCTAGCAGCTTTCCGGATCGCACACCGAACGTGCACTTGTTCGGATTCAGCCTCAGCCTGAATTTCCTCAATCTATCAAACAACTTCTGCAAGTGTACAAGGTGTTCTTCTTCATCATGAGATTTAGCAATCATGTCGTCGACATATACTTCAATCTCCTTGTGGATCATATCATGAAAAAGAGTTACCATCGCACGCTGGTAAGTTGCCCCGGCGTTGTTCAATCCGAAAGGCATCACCTTATAACAGAAAGTTCCCCATGGGGTAATGAAAGTTGTTTTAGCCATGTCTTCCGGCGCTATCTTAATCTGATTATACCCGGAAAAACCATCCATGAATGAAAACACTTTTGCATGAGCCGTATTTTCCACCAATATGTTAATATAGGGAAGAGGAAAGTCATCTTTCGGACTTGCTCTGCTCAGATCCCTATAATCCACACACATTCTAACCTTGCCGTCTTTCTTGGGCACAGGAACAATGTTGGCAACCCATGGGGGATAAGAAATGACTTTCAGAAAGCCTGCATCAAGCTGCTTCTGGACTTCCTCTTTGATCTTCTTAGACATCTCAGGATGAGTTCTTCGAAGTTTCTGCTTAACAGGAGGACATTCCTCTTTCAAAGGCAACTTGTGCACAACAATATCGGTATCCAACCCAGGCATGTCTTCATAAGACCAGGCGAAGATATCAGAATACTCTCGGAGTAATTCAATCAATCTCTGTTTCATACCGTCTTCTAAAGCGGCCCCAATTTTAACCTCTCTGATCACATCAGCGTTGCCCAAATTCACTTTCTCAATCTCTTCCTGATGCGGTTGGATGACCTTCTCCTCTTGTTCTAACATTCTTGCTATCTCTTTAGGGAGTTCACAATCTTCCTCACCTTCTTCTTCGGCTCGGTTGATCGGATTATCGAAGTCATAAAGAGTGATAGCAAAGTCGTTATCAAAGGGATCCATTAGGAATGTGGGATTATATCTGCAGGATTGATTTTAATGCCTATTTTAGTTAGTTTTTTTTTAGATGATAAAAGAAAAATAAAGCATTTCCATTTTGCGTTTTAAAATTGTGATATAAAATTGAAAGAAAAGGAACAAAACATTTGAATGAAAAAGACGTTCTTTATTTCATGATAAAAATGTTGCACATGCAAACAAGGTGGCCCTACATATGATTCACTGTGCCTTGGGCAGAACACAGGAATTATTGCATGATAACAGAAACAAAAGAAAATTACTCTTCGGCCATCGTGACTGGGACGCAGTCTTCCGAGGTCCAATTGTTAAGCTCCATGCCAGGGATACTGGGACGGATCCACTTATCAATGTCAAACTCGTTGTCAGAATCATCCACGGCGTTTGCTTGCCCTAAACCGACGCCAGCACTAGAAAATCTCACAGGAGTAGTCAAGTTGGGTGCTTTCAGAATCTGGCGGCGCAGAATAGGGTCAAAACCCAACCCAAACTTGTTTAACTTAGGTGCTACCTCCACCACACGGCCCCAACCTTCAGGGCGACCAGCCTCGACCACAGCTTTCGCATCTTTCAAAGATGCCATGGAAGATTCGGGTTTGTCTCTCTTAACCTCCTTCTGTTGAGGGGTCTTCAGCATGTGCACTATCTCAAAGCCTTGAAACGGGGTTTCATGAATCTCACTGTCGATTTCGACATAGCGGAAGGAAGCAAGATGGCTCACAATGTATTCTTCTTCAGCACAGACTGTGATGGTTTTCCCTTCAACGGGGTATTTCAGCTTTTGGTGAAGAGTCGATGTGACCGCTCCGGCTTTATGGATCCATGGACGGCCCAAGAGGCAACATAAGTAGGTTGAATGTCCATGACAAAGAATGTTGAAACAAAGAGTTGGGGGCCAACTTTGATGGGGAGATCCACTTCTCCAAAAACAGATCGTCTAGAGCCATCAAATGCTTTCACAATCAGATCACTAGGCCGGAGTTCGAGACCTCCATAGTCAATCTTCATCAGTGCGGATTTGGGGATCACATTAAGCGAGGAACCAGTATCAACCAACACTCGGGACAAAGTGGTGCCCCGACATTCTATGGAAATATGCAAAGCTCTGTTATGGTTCCAACCCTCTGGTGGAAGATCACAATCGGTGAAACACAATCTGTTGTTTGCTGATATGCTTGCACACACGTTTTCAAATTGTCCAACCGAGATCTCTTGTGGCACAAAAGCGGTGCTCAACAGCTTCATCAAGGCATTGCGGTGCACTTCAGAATCTCGAAGCAAAGAGAGAATAGAAATTTTCGCAGGTGTCTGAGCAAGCTGGTCAATCACCCGGAAATCACTCTTGCGGATAAACTTCATAATCTCCTCTATATCCTTTTCTAGATCAAGATTGGCATTTTGCAAGTCCGGTTGCTTCATAGGCTGCTTGCCCCTAGCTTTGGCAGCAGCATCCGCCTTGAGTTGTATTGCTGGATCAGAGAAAATTCGCCCGCTCCGGGTCATACCACTACCTCCAGCAATATTATCAGCATTAGCGACATCCAACACATCATCCTCCTCAGTTGGGGAAGAGACACATTCATGTTTCACCCCATGGTAATAAACATCGGATCCATAATGCCACGGCACAGCTTTATCACTTTCGTATGGCAAAGGACCAGGCTTGGTAATTGCTAGGGGAATAGACTTTGTTGGCGCGGATATCACAATTGGAGTGTAAGGAATGGTAATCATAGATACAGCCCGCATCTCAACCTTATCATCCTTTCGGCCCTGATCAAATTGCAACTGGCCATCATCAATCAAACCCTGAATACCAGCTTTCAAATTTGCACAACCATTTGAACAATGTTCACACCTCTGACAGACAGATTTGCAACCAGGAAACACACCTCTTTCAATCAGATACTTCTTGACAAAAGGCAACGGTGTTTTCACCAGATCAACATCTATGACCAGATTAAGGACCTCCCCATCTTCTATTACAGCTTGAACAGCCCCATGATGCAGCATCGGGTTCTGTGTAACATTTGGTCCCAGCAATCTGCGGTCGAGCCTCTAATTCAATAGTCTTCGAGTCGATGAGGTCTTGCACCTTGCATTTGAATGCGTAACAATTCTCGATGCTATGCCCCAAGGTTCCGGAATGAAACTCACAACTAGCATTGGCATCATAATTTCTGGGCCGCTTATCCAAAGGAGGGGGTGCAAATGCAGGCTTGGGAATAACCAGTTTAAGGTCATTCAGGCGGACAAACAGATCTGAGTAACTCATAGGAATAGTGTCAAATCTCCTAGGAGTACGATTCTCATGTTGTCTCTGATTCTGTTGACCCGGTGCTTGTTGACTTGGAGGTTGAGAAGCGGATATGGTCACTGCATTGACCTGAGCTTTGCTTCTACCACCATATACAGCGCTGGTTTCCCCCTTTTCCTTCTTGGGGTAACCACTGTATGCTTTCTTAGTTCCGGAAGAACTTCCTTCAACCTGCTGGATTTTACCGGACTTCAGCCCACTCTCGATTCGTTCACCGTAACGGACCATCTCAACAAAGCTTGCAGAAGTACTACAGGCAACATAATAGTGTCCGGATAGAGTACTGGTGAACATATCGATCATCTCCCGCTCGACCATAGGTGGTTGAACTCTAGCAGCAAGTTCTCTCCACTTCTGAGCATACTCTTTGAACGTTTGCCCCGATTTCTGAGACAAAGCCAATAGTTGTGTACGATTCGGAGCCATATCAATGTTAAACTGATACTGCTGGAGAAAAGCATTCACGAGATCACGCCATGTCCTGATATGGCCTCGTTCCAGATGCATATACCATTCTAAAGATGCCCCAATAAGACTCTCTTGGAAGAAGTGCATAAGCAATCTCTCATCTTCAGTATAAACCGCCATCTTGCGGAAATATGCAGTGATATGAGTTTTGGGACAAGTTGCTCCATTGTACTGTCAAATACTGGCCTTTTAAACTTTGGAGGAAGCCTTACTCGAGGTGCCAATCCCAAATCAGATAAGTCCAGCCCAGACAACTTCTGACCCTCAACAGCCTTCAACCGCTCTTCAAGCAAACGGTACCTGTGGTCATCTGCGGGGAAGTCAACTTCACTGCCATTCACAGAATAAGCTTCGTCATTCTGATCGAAATCTGCGCCCTGAGAATGAGGACGACCCCGAACACGATGCCCTTGCATCCCATCATCAAAGAAAAAAATATCCTTGAGGCGGAGTAGGTGGTGGAGGTGGAAACCGACCAGTGAGATGTACACCTGGACCACGAAGGTGGTCGTTGACTACCAAATCAGCATTATTGACTTCAACACGGGGTTGACCCACAGAAGCGTCGTCAAACGGATTGCGTCGGCCCTCCTCTGAACGAGTCCTCTCAACCAAAGCCCTCAGCTCTTGCTGACCCTGATTCATATTGGTGATGACTTCCATGAATTGAGTCATCTGCGCCTCCATCTGCGCTTTCATCGCGGCCATGTCTGCCTTAAGTTGTTCCATCTGTCGTTTCTCGTTGCTCCGAGTCGGGTAACGGTGGAAGTTTGCAATCTTTTTTGCTAAATAAAAGCCGAGGATGAGAACTCCGAACAAAACCTGTTATGCATGGCATGAATATATATATGAATGATATGCATGTTATGCATGTAATGGCATATTTGTACGTTTCCAGGACTCTTAACACTTCGACTCCAGTTTTAGGATTTAGCAAAGTAATGAATACTGAAAAGTCTAATATCATTGAATCAAAGGAGATTACAAGTATTTGAATCAACTATTTTTTTGCAAATCATAGAAAAGGAGTAATCCCATCAACAAGCCTGATGGTGATTTCCACATAAGACAAATAAAGCATAAACCTAGACATCAGACATAGGGAATCCTTCTGCCTCTGGTGCAACCATCTGAGCTTTGAGACGTTCCAACTCTCCGACAGCAAGGGATAGTCGAACTTCTTTCTCTTGGATACGGGATTTAGACTCCAACTTCTGATTATGCATTTGCTCCTTCAA
This sequence comes from Vicia sativa, assembly GCA_021764765.1. Taxonomy (NCBI): domain Eukaryota; kingdom Viridiplantae; phylum Streptophyta; class Magnoliopsida; order Fabales; family Fabaceae; genus Vicia; species Vicia sativa. The sequence continues at coordinate 209,430,886 of CM038792.1, read as the reverse complement.
GTCTTTGATTTGATCCTTATACTTCTTTTCCAAGCCGACAACAACCTTTCGGTGCTCTTCCATAGGGATGGAGAAATCTTCAACTCTGGGCCTCTTCTTGGTCAAGTCAGATGCTTCCCCTTTGAAATACTTGAGCTCGTGCGCCAACTGATTCTTTGTCTGAGTTGCAACAAGACAATTTACCGTTAGCGTCTCCTTTTCTTCAAGCAAAAGACGATTCTGAGCAAGTACACGCTCATAATCTCCTTTAGAAACTACATCCGGAATTGACTCTGAAGGATAAAAAGCCGCTGCTCCGGTAAGGGAAGGCCACTGACGATCATTATTCTTGCCTTTGATCCATTGGATGTAAGAAGCATAGGCCGTAGGGTCTTTCTTACCAAAATATTGACCTCCTTCAAGACGGATACTTTTCCATGCTTGAATAGCTTTAGTCATCATACCGGTAACATCAGGTATATCATAATATAGATTTTCCCGCACAAAACTCGCATCAGGAGGTCCAACCAAAGCATAACCCAACTGTCTCAAAGCAAGAGTCGAATTGTAATTGATACCTCCCCTTATGCCCATGAGAGGGACATTAGGAAAGTCTCCGCACCGGATAATAATCTTCTCACATTCAGTCTTGGGCATCTCGCATCGACTCCAATTGATATCGTGAGATGTGAGGCCCATCAACCTAGGAATCCACCTCATGGTATGCCAAGTGTCGACAAATGCTCCGTTTCGAGGAAGAAAACCTTGAAACCAATGGTATAGCAATGGCGCACAACAATTCACAACTCCACCTTTCCCTTTGAAGCTCCGGGCTTGGATGGAATGATAAACATCTCCCAACAAAGTCGGAATGGGGTTCCGCTGGATGAAAATAGAGATGGCATTCATATCGACAAATTTTGGCTCATTCGGGAATAAGCACATCCCGTAGATGCAACAAGCTAAAACGACATTGAAACCCTTCCAATATTTTTTGACAAATTTGGCGTTACCCTCCCGAAGAAGAAAGCCCAAATGAAAGCCTTTCACGGCACCCTTGCTTGTGACATTGGCAGATACCACAGATTTTTGCAAATGAAGAGCCTTGGCAATCTGATCATCGGTCGGTCTCTCCATAGAGGCATGAAAAGGCACCTGGTGCAAGATAGGAATGTCTAGGATACTAGAATACTCTTCCAACGTGGGCATCAACAAATAATTGGGAAATACAAAGCACCTCAACTCACGGTCATGGAACTGGAAAAGGGCCAGGAGCCCGTCCTTCTGATAATCGGTCAAAGGAGCTTTCACCCATATCAGAATTTTTCCATAATCTCGGGTAAACGTGAGAACATTCTCAGGTGGAGACTTATTGGCAAGCAGGAGGAGATTCTCAAGAGCAGGAGCGGGAAATTTGTACAGTGGATGACGTCTCTGATTGTTCTTCTTTTCAGTATCCATCTTCCAGAACGACTCGACAACTAGACCCAAAGGTAAGAAATCCTGGAAATAACGAATATGCATGTTAAAATATGCAAAAGTTAAAAAATTTCATGAATGCAATGTTTTTTTGAATCATGTATCATGTTCATCTGAACCATTGTTGTACTGGACTCTCAGATTAGTATCTCAAAGTCTGAAACTTGTCACACAACCAAGATATCAAATAGAACTGGATCTGAATGTCACAGGTTCAAAGGTCCGGCATCAAACTGGAATCCCACAGAAAATACCAAGTCACCATCAATAACAAAGTCACCGGCAGTAACAAGTCACCAACAGTCACCAACAGTACCTGTAATAATGATATCCCGCCCCAACTCACAGGGTAATTCTAGACTCAACAGGGTATCCCTAATGATAGTCAGAGTCGACGACCCTTTATCGAGTACTTCGCTGACTACACAACAGGGTGTAGGGCGAAAGCACCGTCAATCGAATCTCGTCTGAATTCGGTACTCCATGCCTCCTCACACGCACCACGGGATGCGGGATTCGACATGGACATCCATATAGCCTATGTGTCACTGGCCGGGGTAGTTGGCCTTTTACCTCAAGTAACACCCACCCAGATCAAGAGATAAAACCAGCACAGCTGCAGTCCAGGTACAGGATATATGAAAGCAGTAAATATGCCACCTAGAATGCAGTGCAAAGCATACAAGGGATGATAAAGCGATAAAGCAGATAAACACCCAATAGACATGAAAGAGAAAGCTAGGATCAACTCCTGATCGGACCAGCACAGGTCTGTACGATCCCCAGCAGAGTCTCCAGCTGAAAACACCGGCGGAACCTCCGACAAGATAACTAGTATCAGATAGCGTCGCCATCGAACGTCTTTTATCTCACGAGGGAGAAAGGAAAACATCGAGTAAACCTGGGGGAGAAATCGCGGTCCTATAACCGTGAAATCGAGAGAATCTAGGTAAGGGAGTTAGTTACGCGAGGGGAAGGGATTAGCACCCCACACGCCCGTAGTACTCTACGGTATCCACTTTCTAATTCTAGCTAAAGGGTGTGTTATATCTATGCTTAATCACTAATCATGCATGCCAAAGAAAAGAAAAAAAAAGAAACCACGGGGAAAAGAAGGAAGTATTTACAAAGTTTTTGCTCGATCGAGCCCCGTGACAAGATGCCTACGTATTCCCGCGTGCAATGGGAAAGTCAGAGCGACGTAGTTCGGCTCACTTGTTTTGGTGTGTTTTTGTGTTTTTTACTTGTGAAAAGGTTTTAAACACAAAAAGAAAGAAAGCGCGCAAAGGCGAAAAAGTTGGTGTTGGTTGGTTGTTTTTACCTTGAGAAAGGAGTTTAAACCATTATTAAGTGTTTTGAGTTTAAAAAGAACAACAAGTTTTAGTTTTAATCACATGCAGCATGCAAAAAGAAACTAGCAAAGCGAAAGGTTAGTCCTACGGTTTAGGATGCAAGGGAATCTCTACCTATGTTGACATGCAAAGGATGTGAATCCTAATGTCTAGGCTAAAGAACCAAACCTAACCAAGGGAACCTGCAAGAAACAAACAAGCAAACATGCACAGATCACAAGTAGAATTGCCCTAAACGGGTCTTTAAATAAACCAGAGGGGTTCCTGAACATGCTCCAGCTACGGAAGCCCCATCATGCATCTCTATTCCTACTTCTCATGGCAAAAGAAAGCTGTAAATCCCTACTTCTCAGGATATCTAGGAAAGCTGTAAGAGAATGCGGTAAACAGTGTAGAAACTACCGAACGGATATAGAATCCGAAGAGCAACGCGAGCGAATGAAATACTCCGGAATACTTCAAGTACTGCAGTCATGCAACAAAAGTAAACCGGTGAGAATCGCTCAAAGCATCGAAACAAGCGGAATACGTGTCGATACGCATCCGAAGCGACAATGCCTGCAAGAACGGGGTAAGGCAAGCGAAACAAGATGGGAATGGTGCACACGTGGGTGTACAAACTCAACCAAAACCTGCAAGAAGGGAGTTAGACCCAAAAAGCAAATAAAGGAAAAGTGTGCGTATATCGGAGAAAACGAGCCGCATATATATGCGTCGTGTGTCCCTGCAAGAAATGGAGTGCAAACAGTAGCCAAGCATGGATAAGGTGACTACTGTTCACCATTAGAATCGAAAAAATCAGAAAAAATAAACCAGAAGACCGCGCTTAGCACGGTATACCGCGCTAAGCGCGCCATGCAACCCAAAAAGTCAGAACATTTGGCGCTTAGCGCGCTCTGGACCGCGCTAAGCGCGACCTGCAACCTGCAGAAAAATTAGATTTTGCACCAGACCACCTGTTTATGATATTTTCATGCAACAATCTAATCCGTATCGTTAGGCAAAAATCCAGCAGTGAAGGATGGCTAAATGAACATGCATGGAATGCGAATCGATCGATAAAACCAATGCTCATATCAAAGTGATGAATGAACATGCAAGGAATGCAAATCAAATCGATAAAACCAATGTTCATAACAAAGTGATGAATGAACATGCAAGGAATGCAAATCGAACGATAAAACCAATGTTCATAGCAAAGTGATGAATGAACATGCGAGGAATGCAAATCGAATCGATAAAACCAATGTTCATAGCAAAGTGATGAATGAACATGCGAGGAATGCAAATCGAACGATAAAACCAATGTTCATTTACGAAATTGAGTGCATGAACATGCAAGGAATGCGAATCAAAATGATAATTCCAATGTTCATTTATGAAATTGAGTGCATAAACATGCAAGGAATGCAAATCAAAATGATAATTCCAATGTTCAGTTATGAAATTGAGTGCATGAACATGCAAGGAATGCAAATCAAAATGATAATTCCAATGTTCATTTATGAAATTGAGTGCATGAACATGCAAGGAAGGCAAATCAAAATGATAATTCCAATGTTCATTTATGAAATTGAGTGCATGAACATGCAAGGAAGGCAAATCAAAATAATAATTCCAATGTTCATTTATGAAATTGAGTGCATGAACATGCAAGGAATGCAAATCAAAATGATAATTCCGATGTTCATTTATGAAATAGAATGCATGAACACGCAAGGAATGCAAATCAAAAATGATAATTCCAATGTTCATTTAGGAAATTGAATGCATGAACATGCAAGGAATGCAAATCAAAATGATAATTCCGATGTTCATATACATGTGAAAATAGATGAACATGTGAGGAATGCAAATCGAATCGATAAAACCAATGTTCATATACATGTGAAATGTTTGAACATGTGAGGAATGCAAATCGAAATCGATAAAACCAATGTTCAAATGCAAAGTATGCTTCATAGAGGAAACTTTTCATTCAATTCTAGTTTATGCATTAACACAAACACTTGGAGTGCACATGCGACAAGTCCATGCACAATGCACTAAATGCTTGGATATCTACATGTTGAACGCAAACTATGTTTCAAATCATCATGAATCAATGAAATTGATCAAGATAATCACTCACCAATGCATGAACATGCAATGGATGATGCAAAGTATATGAGCTCATGTCTTGTATGCAAGGGGAAAACAAATGCACAAGTGTATATGCATGCTATGAACCAAAATCCAAACTCCGACACAAATAAGGCGGCAAAAATTGATTCAATTCAAGGAATTCAAGAACACGAATCCTAAAATCAGAATCTACATTGAATTTGCATGTGATTTCAGTATTTCAATTTCAAGAAAAGTTGAAAATCAGAAACAGCTTAAAATAAGTGCTTATTTGAACCTAACACTTACTTGCACTTAAAGTTTGAGTCAAATCGAAGAGGAACTCCTTGTGCTCTTCAAAGAAAATACCAAATCAATTAGGAATAGCGCATAATCTTCAGAATTAGGCTTGAATCCTTGAATAAAAGCTTGAAATCCAATGGATAATCGGAGAAAGATGAAGAAAAACTCTTGAATCTTGAACTAAAGGAGAAAATCGAGATTCAACCATTCCTTTCATGTCAAATGTGTGTAGAAGGAGGAGAGGATGCTCTAGATCGAAATAGAAGGAGATGCGATGGAGAAAACCAAAATTCGCAGGTCGCGCTTAGCGCGGAGGTCGCGCTTAGCGCGGAGGTCGCACTTAGCGCACTCTGTGAAAGAAGCCGGTGGTGATCGGAGGTCCGGTGGGGACCTGTGGTGGTTGCTTGGAGGGAAGGTTGAAGTTTGAACTTTTTTGAGTTTTTGTGCTTTGGGATTTGAGAGAATTGAAGTGTGGATGGTAGTGGAAAATTTTGCAAATGAATGTGTTGTTGGGATTTGTGAAGAGGAAAATCTATTTATAGCTTTGGATCCTTAATCAACAAGCTATTCATGATTATCCGAATAATTTTCGTGATTAATCCAAAACAGCCAAATCCGTGCGGAATTCAGAGTCGAAATGTAAACAAAAAGTGTCCGGAATGCAATTTTGCTCATGCGTATCTCTGGGACATTTGAAGCTAACAAGATTTGTGAACTTTTGGCACCGGTCCCGTCCCGTTTCGATGAAAATCGAGTGAGATATGATTTTTCGAACTTCGCGTATCAGATGAAAATTGCTCGGTTCAGCTCAAAAATCAAACTCAGAGATTAAAATTCTGGTACCGATCGGTGGGGAATTAACTCTCGAGTTGCAAATGGAAGTCGTAGAGGACCTTGATACGGAATTTTAGAAATTGGTCCCGCTCAATTCCAAACTTCCAGCTAGAAAATAAAGCCTTTTCGATGAGCCAAAACACACGGTTCAGCACAAAAATCGGCTTGATATGCCGGGGAAAACGACTCCTTTGAGAGCCTTCCTCACAAAATCCGTTCTCGGCTTCCAAATGAAAGTCGTGGATAACAATGAAAGGAAAGTGCCAGTCGAAAATCAACAGAAAATACCCAAGGAGATGAGAGATACGCCTTCTGGAGTGTCCAAAATGCGCCGAAACCCGAAATCCACTTTATTTAGAAATGAGCTCTTTTTGGGTGCCATTCGGAATACCTGGAATCTGATATTCCTCATGATGAATACTATGTATGATATGACATGTATGTTTATGCAATGAGATTATAATCCTAAAAACGCGGGAAAGAAGAGGGTAAATTTTGGGGTACAACAATTGCCTCTTGAATCAGATGAAAAATTGATGAAACCCTAATTTTGACCTGTAGAAGCTACACCCGATTAATTCTGTTCTGAACTGTTAGTGATACAATGATGCAAATGTAAGGTGGTATATTAGGTCAAAAATTGGGGTATGACAGATCTTTGACAGTCTATTCAAGAGCCATTTCTGCTAAAATAAATAGCGAGAAAATGAGAAAACCGATCTTCAATGTACCTGTTATGAAATGTTATGCCATGACATGCGATGTTTATGCAAATGCAATGCAATGTTTTCAAGGACCTTAAGGATTTAAATTTGTTAAACAAGCACGAACAAACATTTATTAGTTCTCTTTTTATTCTTTTTCTTTTTAAGTACAAAAGATAGTTCAGAAAAGTAAAATAAAAGAACAAAATCCTAAAGCTCTAAGTCTCCCATGGGCGCTTCCTTTTGCTGCCGAGGTAGGCGTTGATGTTCCGCTCCTCGTGAAGTAGCTTGGTCAACTCTAGTACCTTCTTCTCGCTTGCATAGCACTGAGCTTCGAATGTATCCCTTTCTTATTTTAGTTGAATCCAGGATCTCTTCAAGTCTTCAAAATCAGTAGGCATGTCGGGATGGAGAACAGTATAGGGTACGTCACCTATAGCAACAGGTTCCATGATTACTGGTAACACGGGTTTAAATGGAATCATGAGGTTTTGAGCTCAAGCTCGCACCCATTTAAGGTAAGGTTCCCAAGGAATGGAGTTTTGGTGCCCCAAAGTCTTGGTATCAGTCTTCTTTACCATGCCCCAAGCGTGTATGAACCTTCGTCGGTAATTCTAGAGAACGTGGTTGTAGTCGAACACAATATCTTTGAGAAGCATATCATGAGGGCTATCTCTTCGAGCGTAACCAAACTAACGTAGAGCTAAAGAAGGGTTGTAGGTGATACCTCCCCTTATGACAAGGAGTGGTACATTAGGGAATTCTCCACAACGTTCAATGAAAGTGAAGTCCTTCTGAGAGAAAAGACACCAACGGATATCTGAATGAGAGAGTGAAATTAGTCTTTGAGACCACTTCAACCTTTGTTCGTTCTTCAATACTGATGGAGGAAGGTGCGAAATAAACCACCTGGACAGTAACGGTATACAACACATGAGAGTTCCTTATCTTTTGATAGTACGAGTGTGGAGAGAATGTAGGATATCTCCAAGTAAGGTAGGCACTGGGTTGCGAGTAAGGAATATCTTGATGGCGTTGACATCTATGAATTGATCCGAGTTAGGGAATAGAACCAAACCATAGATTAGCAAGACCACAATGTCTTCAAATGCATGGAAACTCATAGCTTTGAGGAATTCTCGGGCTTTCTTAATGAGGAACTTAGCAAGTAAACCCTTAACTCCGCTTCTTGTTTCCCAATTGGCTTCAATGTCTGAGCGCTTTAGATGTAGCGCTGATGCAATGTCTTCGTACCTAGGAGCCCTTTCTAAACCGGTGAATTGCATTTGATCAAGAATAGGTATCCCAAGTAGCTTAGAGAACTCTTCCAAAGTAGGAATCAACTAATAATCTGGGAATGTAAAGCAATGGTGTTTCGGATCGAAGAACTGGAATAGGACATGCATCATATCTTCTTCAAAGCCGGAGATAACCATGTCTTTTGATGAACTGAGCATGATCGGGAATTTCTGAAACCAATTCTTTGAGCTGAGAAGGTATACCCATGAAGTTAATTCGGGTAGTCTTTCTAGAAGCCATAATCCCTACAAAACAGAGCAAAGATAAATCCCTAGGTCCTTGAAATAGTTAGAAATGATATGCAATGCGAGGATGTCATGATGTCATGTTTAGCAAGCACAAACAATTCACACAATGAGCCTAGGTTTAAGGCTTGCATGAGGTATAGGTGTTTACCCTACCAAAAGTTTGAGTCTGTTCATCCTGTCCTATAATAGTAACCGGGTTCTAGGAATCTCATATCATTGATCTTTCTTGTAGGCGTTTATTTCAATACGACTACCAAGTGGTCGACCGAAAATATCCCAAAAGTCTGATCTTAATGAGCGTAGCATCAGTATCGCCAACCTTGGTCTGCACCAAAGCCATCTCACTACTAATGGCCAAGATGGGTCAATTAAGGTTCTAAAAGTTGAGTTAGTGCTGATGACACCACGCATAAGCCAAATACTATCCTCAACTTGGAAATGAAGAGTATCAGGACATCCAAAGTGTCACACTAACGTAGCCAACATGTTGACCATTTTGGTATACGCCTAACGGTCGCGACGATTTATTGCTACTTACCTAAAGGAAACCTGGATCCGGGTGTAGGATCCCCCATAAATATAATGCCCAAGCAATCCTTAAAGATAAAGCAAGCAATTCAAACAGAAAGCAGTAAATGTGATCTAGAAATCCCTAAGGCATTCTCTCTTTAGGGTGTCTCCCCGGCAGAGTCGCCAGTTCTGTAATACGGTGAACTGACTTTGAGTTTCTTGTATCACAAATGTGCGGATAGCAAGAGTCGCCACCGACTTTTCTTTTATCCAATTAAGGGAAGGTGAAAAGAACAGGAAAAGACCTTCGTTAGATTCTAAGTAAGGGAGAAGGTTATGAAAAGGGAAGGTATTAGCACCCCTTTCCATCCGTAGTTATCTACGGGCTCTTAGTTGCTCTTAGATCATTTTCAAAAAGTGCTTTCTGTGTGTTTGACAAAAAATGTTTTGAAAAGGCATTTCGCTTTGACTTTGTAATGATTCATGTAGGAATGTATATAAAGTGTTTGGAAATGTTTTGTTTTGAAAAGAGTTTGAACTTTGACAAAAGTGTGTGGTGTAAAAAGTATTCTGATAGAGCAAGCAACTAAAAGTCTTATTACCTACTCAGAATGATCGTTTTCGTGTTGTTTTACTTTCCTTTAGAATAGTGCTATCCATACCATTAGTTGGTAGGTAACCCCATTCGTTGGATGTAAGCGGGACATTCGAAGGGACATCGGATGGTCATAGAAGGCAACTTGTAGGAAGTATCCTAGCACATTCGAAGGGACGATCATCACTTTTCGTAGGCGACAATCGAGGAACGAGATCATGTATTTGTAGGCGACGTCGTGGGTCTATGATCTTTGTATTGAAGGGACTATGATGATATACTTTAGGAAACGGTGCTAGGATACCTCTACGTTCGAGGGACTTGACCATTTGTATTCGTAAGGCAACGAGAGAGAATTACCCTAAGGGGTGCGTGTGTGAAAATAGTGTGTTGATTCAGATATATGTTATCTTGAAATTATGAGTGCTCTATGTCCAATTTTATCTTGCCATACACGCCTAATTACTAGCAGTTTATAGGGTGCGGAAAATCAATTGCGGAAAGGTAAAGTGCGGAAAAATAAAGTTCTACGCTATTACATGGCTTTGGGGAAATTACATAATAGGAGTGCGGAAGGTAGAAGTCCTAATTAAACTATTACATCCCATAGGCAGTTATATAATATTGAAAAGAAAAGCGAGAAAAATCGTCTGAAACGTTACAACCTGTAAACAGATACATAAACGGGAAATACGAGAAAATTGCATAAGAGGAAAAATGTTAGTAAAAACATGATTTTTGAATGAGGAAAAAAGGTTCTAGATTAGTAATAGCAATAAGATGATAAGATAACTTTTTGGTAATTTTTCTTGTAGATTCATCTTCTAACGAAAGTCCTTGGAACTGTGTTCCTTCAACGTCGTTGGCTGTGATGAAAGAAAAGCTGGATAAATGGCTTACTAGTAACGCTTGTTCACCGATGATGGTCACTAGCTTCCCATTTACTGTGAATTTTAGTTTTTGATGGAGAGTGGATGTCACAGCTCCTACTTCGTGAATCCATGGTCTTCCTAGCAAACAATTGTAAGTAGCTGGCACATCCATGACCTGGAAGGTGATTTGGAAGGTATGCGGACCAATCGTCATTGGAAGGTCGACTTCCCCAATAACAGATTTTCTTGACCCATCAAAGGCTCTTACCACTATATCATTGAATTTCATCGGCGTTCCTTTGTAAGCTAAACGAGCTAGAGTCGTTTTTGGCATTACATTTAAGGATGAACCAGTATCCACTAGTACGTTGGACAGAGAGTCTGATTGGCAAATCATTGAGATATGCAGAGCCAGATTGTGATCTTTTCCTTCCTCTGGGAGTTCTTCATTACTGAAGCTTAAATTGTTGCAAGCTGTTATGTTGCCTACAATTCCACCAAATTGATCTGTAGTCACATCGTGATCTACGTGAGCTTGATCTAGTACTTTCATCAAAGCTTCTCGTTGGGCTTCAGAATTCAGAAGTAGAGACAGTATTGAATTTTTGGAGGGAGTCTGCATCATCTGATCCACAACTCTGTACTCGCTTTTCTTGATTAGCTTCAAAATCTCATCGAAATCTGAGTTGATGTTGGTTTTATCAGACAGACCAACATTCATATTTGGATTATCTATAGGAATCCCCATGGGACTCTCAGAAGGTGTATTAATGGGATTTTGCCTAACAATAGGAACAACAGGTGGCTTTGGTGGCAACGGAGTATGTACGCGTCCACTTCGCGTTACTCGTCCTATTTCAGTTATATTAACATCAGTTGAAAGAGTTGGCATGGGTTTCTCCTTCCCATCTTCTATCATAGTTGCACTGTATTGATAAGGAACTGCTTTGTTAGAACTGTATGTAATAGGACCGGGTAGACAGATCACCAAAGGAGACTCTGGAAATTTTGGACCGTTATATTCAACTTCCACACACTTGGGTTGAAACAGGGGATAATGACGTTTACTTCGGGAATTTCCGAGTTGATATCTGAGACTAGAAGCTCATGCGGAAAATGCCCTATCATATTCACGTCATAGTCGTTTCTGTTTCTAAAGATCTATATATCACCGATGTCTATTAACCGTTGAATGTCTGCTTTCACAGTTGGACATCCTCGAAAATCCTTGAAGCAGATTCTGCAAGCCGTGTAGTCATGTTTAGTGAAAGCGCCCATTGTACTGTATGTATCATGGAGCTATACCAAACTTTCTCTTATCATATTCACATCTATGACAAGATACCGATCTGTATTCCTTAGTATCAAATTCACGGTATGTCCACTATGATTGGGAAGTGGATTTGCTTGCACGTTTGGATTTGTGTTCCTGAAGGAGAGTATATTAGACCTTACCAACCTTTGTACCTCGGCCTTCAGTGCTATGCAATGCTCAAGATCATGACCCGGTGCCCCTTGGTGAAAAGGGCAAGACACGTCTGCTTTGTACCACCATGGTAATTTTTCTGGTACTGGAGGTGGTAACCTAGTTTGCACAAGATTCCTTTCTATTAATGCAGGATATAGTTCTGTATACGTCATCGGAATTGGATCAAACTGCAAGACCCGGGGCGCACGGTTCTGATTGTTGAACTGCTGAGCCTGTTGTCGAGGCTGTTGAGTTTGCTGGAACTGCGGAGCAATTCCTGTATTGGAACTTGTATTAACAATTAGTGCTATGACAGCTACCTGTTGTTGTTGACTGACACTCTTCCTTGGTTTCCTTCAGGATACCATTCCTATGTCATGTTCCGTTTTCTTTGGAAAACTGGTTCCAACCCTCTTAGTTCCACTGGAAGATCCTATTTCTTTGACTAGGCGTCCTTTTCGAACTCCTTCCTCTAGTCGCATTTCCATGCTTACCATCTCGGTGAAATCTCCGGGAGCGTTGGCGATCATGCGTTCATAGTAAAATGGGCCAAGAGTGTTTAAGAAAACCTTGGTCATTTCCTTCTTCTCTAACGGTGGGTTGACTTGGGCAGCAATTTCCCTCCAACGTTGGGCGTACTCTTTGAATGTCTCTTTTTCCTTCTGAGACATGGAGCGGAGTTGATCCCAATCTGGAGCCATGTCCAAGTTGAATTTGTATTGTTGGACAAAGGCTTCGCCTAGGTCATTGAATGTCTGGATATTCGCACTGTCTAGTCCCATGTACCACTTCAGTGCGGCACCGGTAAGACTGTCTTGAAAATAGTGGATGAGAAATTGGTGATTGTCATTATATGTAGACATCTTCCTAGCGTACATCGTAAGATGACTCTGCGGGCAGGAATTTCCTTTATACTTTTCAAAGTCAGGGACTTTGAATTTAGTGGGTATCCTTACGCGAGGAACTAAGCACAGATCGTGGGCATTTTTCCCAAAAAATTCCTTTCCACGAATTGTTTTGATCTCAAACTGCATTTTATGGAGCTGTTCCTGGAGATTCTCCATCGGGCCACGAGGATTCGTGTTATCGCCTGGGTTATGATAGACTTCTTCGTCTGTAGTAGTGTGAACTACAGATGTTGAGTTAGTCATGATCGGTTGAGAAACCGTCATAGTGACTTGCGGAAAGGTTACTCCATGTTGTGGAGTAAGCGTTGAGTTCTGTAAAGTAGGAACCTCAAACGTGGTTGTTTGCACTTGAGAAGTAGGTTGACGAAATTCGATGCCGAAATTGAAAGGCATGCCCCATGGATAACCTTCTGGCATACTGAAGAGTGGACTACTGGCTGCAACAGTTGAAACTGGAGTAGTAGTAATCTCTGAAATCGTCACCTGATTTTGACTGCTTAATGTTGTTTGCTGACTTTGCGTAGTTGCCAATGAACTTACCAAAGAAGTGAGTCTCTCCACTTCTTCCTGAAGTGTTGTCACCGTGCTATGAAGCTCAACATTTTCTTGCTCAAAACCCGCCATTATTTTCCTTCTTTTTGAACGAGTATTGTATGTATGAGTTGGCTGTGGACGTGGTCGATAAACTCTAAGACGCGACAGCTTGGCGATCTTTTCCTTTCTGGAAAAAATTCCAAAAATAAGACTCTAAACAACAAACTCGATATGCAAAGTATGATGCATGATTATGAATGCAAAGAGAAAAATTTCCAAAGAATTTATACTAAAAGAGAAGTTTCTGGCAAATATTTGGATGGAAAACGCTTATTTTATTAATTATTGAAAGAAATTACAACAATTTTGTTTTTGAGCACAGCTCATACAATGATAAAATGAATGATAAAACTACAATCTAACTAATTAATCGTCCTTGTCGGATGAAGATCCAAAGGCTTGATGTAGCTTCAACTTCAAGATTTCTTTCCCATAGTGAGCTTTCAGTTCAGCTTTCTTGGCTTTTAGCTTGCTGATGACTTTCTTCCACTCGTCAGGAGCAGGATCGCTGGTTGTCATTTCCTCAAGCTTTCTTTTTCTTTCTTTGATGTATCTTTTGATCGCGTTATCTTTCTGACGAATCTTCTCATCTTTCTCCATGAGCCATTCATCTTGGAAGTAAAGCATCTTTTCATGATCTTTGACCTGCTTCTTAAGCTTCTCATTTTCAAGGTCAGCCTTAAAGAATTTGTCTTCCAAAGCCTCTTTCTCGAGCCTCATCTTGGCCAAAGCTTCTTGGTATTCTCCCATAGTCTCGACGGGAAAAATTGTTGATCTGGAAGCTGTTGAGAACATAGGTTCCTCATAAGCATAAGGCATGCGGAATTCCTTCGCTCTTTTCTTTACCCAAGAAGTGTAGATTTCCATGGCTACACAATTTTTACATTACCCTTTTCCTTCCTTCGGATGTGATGCCAAGCTCTGATCATTCTGGCTTTTAAACCTTGAGAATCTTCCCCTTCATGATAGAAGTAGCTTTCTACTGTAAAACCAAGAGGTTTACTGGAGTTTGCATACCCGAGTTGACGTCTGGCCAAGAATGGGTTGTAATTGATTCCTCCTTTTGTATCGATGAGAGGTACGTTGGCAAATTCTCCACAACTTTCAATGATTTCCATCTCATTGTCTGCCAAGGTATACCAATGGATATCATCGTTTGTAAGAGACATGAGCCTTCGAGACCAATGCCAATCGTCTTTGTTTTCGTGGAAGATAGGAGATTTAGGCAAGTGTGAGACAATCCATTTGAAAAACAGAGGTACACAACACACAATAGTTCCATCTCCTTGACGATTCCTATGATGAATGGAGAAGTAAGTGTCACCAAGCAAAGTGGGAACGGGATTTCCAATCAGAAAGATCCTTATGGCGTTGATATCAACGAAACTTGGGACGTTGGGAAACAACACCAATCCATAGATGATTAAAGCTAAAATAGCTTCAAAGGCTACCATGCTACCAGCTTCAGATAATTTAAGAGCCTTCTCCATTAGGAACTTTGAAGTTAGTCCAAAGAGTTTTCCTTTGGTAGTTAGGTTTTTGTCTATCTCAGATTTCTTTAAGTGAGTCATTGTTGCAATGACTGGTGACTTAGGAATGGCTTCCAAACCATTGAAAGGTACTTTATCTGATACTGAGATACCTAGGATGTGTGCGTACTCTTCCAAAGTAGGCATCAACTGATAGTCGGGGAAAGTGAAACAGTGATAGACTGGAACGTAGAACTGAACGAAAGTTTTGAGAAGTCCTTCATCAACGTTAGTGTTCAGGACAGTTAAAAGAGTTCCATAGCGTTTTCTGAAATCCGAGGGATCTTCTACCAAAGATGCTAACTCTTTTAACTTTCCTACATCAGGAATCCTAAAATTATATTTCTTGGTGAATCTTCCTCTGACGTCCATCACTCTAACCTAAAATATTTACAAAGAAAAATCTCTAAATTCTTTGGAAATGGGAAGAGAAATGAATTTTTTGAATGAATGCATGAATGCTACAAACATGGTTAGTAGTTATACACATGGTCAAGCATTCAAGTCACGAGCATGAGGCCAACGATAAGAATCAAACGTGGGTAAGTTCTAAGGGCTTATTCATCTGTGAAACGGGTTCTACTGATAATACAGGCTCAACGCTTCTCTTTGAAATATTATCGGATTTGTTGAATACTCGAAGTCCAATAATATTTTTCAAGAAAAACTCGCCTGATCGTAGTCTCGCATGACAATTATTCTAAGCTTACACCTGAATAATTTCTGCACTACATCCTAAATGGCCAGGATGGGTTATGTGTTCTACAGCCACTCAGCTTCGTAAGTTCTCTCGAAAGCAAAATGTCTTTGCAAATACTTGCTAAACACAAATACTCCCAAGACAACCTCCACTCTGAGAGAGAGATCTCAAATTAACTTAGTAAGTACTGAAACTTCCCACAAGTTAATAGGACTATACCCCCACCTAGATCTTAGAATGTTTCTTAAATCTGGGTTAGGATTTCTTTCCATCAGATGAAATCGCGAAAACACACAATAAAGAAAAACAAACATATGCACATATGAAAGCTTAACCCCTTTTTTTTCTTTTTGAAAACAAAAAAAGCTCGGTGCTCTTGAGCAGAGTCACATTTTTTTTGAAAATCAAAATTTAGCGTACTCCCCAGCAGAGTCGCCATTTTTTCTGTTCGCGTTAAAAAGTGAAGCGCGTGGGAATCGAATCTGAATCGGGTTCTCTGGCTCGTAACGATTTACTCTTTTGATTTGTTTATAAAGATGCCGCGAGCATCAAGCTTTATTATTTCCAACACAATAAAAATGATTATGAAAAAGGGGAAAGCTGCAATACCCTCAATTGATTTGATATGCATTACGACTAGCGCGAACTAGACGCAACGCATTGGGGAGATTCCGGGCAATGGGGTTTGTTATATAGAGGGAATAGATGGAGCACCCTAAATATATATAGTTATCTATAGCTTTATATATGAATATGTTTGATATGTTTGTGTGTTTTAATTGCTATTTCTATGATTGGGAAAGTTTCTCCTTTGGATTTTAAGAAGGGTAGATTATGTGGGATCCTAGGTTTTGTTATTATTATGCTCGCAAAGATCATTGGGATCTTCTGCATACATATCCTTTAATAGGAATTAGAGCATTTGTAGCTCGGATCTAAAGGGATCTATGGTTTGTTTGGTTTGAGGGAGAAAGAAATTTGCTCGCCAAGGATGAGACCTTGTGCCTACGTATTGTCAAAGGGATGTTGAGAAAGTCAGAGCAATCGTAGTTCCCACTTATGCTAGTGGAAGCAACGGGATGTTATTAAGAGACAAAAATGAATGTCATCTTAATGAAAAATGTATCTAATCTATTTCATCACATACATTTTGAAAGGTTGATTGATTGAATCTTTCGTCGTAAGTCATAGGTGTTTTGCTTGAGTGTACAAGCGTTACCACTTACGAGTTTAAGAAAGATGTTTGAAAAAGATGATTGAATCTTTTAATTGTAAGCATTGAGTGTTTTGCTTGAGTGTACAAGCGTTACCACTTACGATTAAGAGATGTTTTTGTTTGGAAAGAGTTTGAAAAGTATTTTGATTGTATGTGATGTGATAGATGAGATACTTCTTCCATAGAGATGATAAACGCCTAAATCTCGAGGAGAAATTGATCGGATTAGGGGGATGCTTTTAAGAAGCCCATGGGTCCTTGTATTGTAAGCCCAAGAGGAGGCTATCCGAGGAACATCGAGGGTCCTTGTATGAAGCTCAAGAGGAAGCTATAGGGTATGGCTGGCTTTAGCTTTAAAAGGGGTTTCACCGGGAAACCATCCTCTTAGGATTTCAAGAGCAATTTCACCGAGAAATCATACTCTCAGGGTTCTATCCTAGCGCGAGTGATTCTTTGTATTGGAAGCCCAATAGGAGACTGTTAAGAGATTTCCTGGTCTCTTTCTTGTTTGATGCCCAAGAGAAGGCTAAACTCAATGAGGAGTTCTTTTGAACGAAGCCCAAGAGGAGGCTGACTCAGCAGGGGAGTGTTGTCTTATATGAAGCCTAAGCGGAGGCTAAACTCAGATGAATGAGTTTTCTTATATGAAGCCTAAGAGGAGGCTGAACTCAGATGAATGAGTTATCTTGTACAAAGCCTAAGAGGAGGCTATCTTTGTGGGGAACCTAGTGATTAGACTAATTGTTATGTTATAAACAAACAGTTATATGAACAAGTGTATGAAATTTATTCACAGGAGTTTATGAAGGAAATATAAACAAGTGTATAATGTTTATTCACAAGAGTTTATGAAGGAAATATAAACAAGTGTATGTGAAACGAACGTTTAAAACGAGCGTGACTTGATTAGTTACAAGTTTGAATGTGTACAAGGAAGTCAATATGTACACGAATGAGTATTTATGTACAAGGAAATGTGTATGTACATAGGAGGGTTGGGACTTACACCATGAGGGAGGCCCATTGGTTTAAAAGCAGTTTCACCGGGAATAATGCTCCTTTTAATACCAATGGTATTCAGTGTATATACAAGCGAAATGAAAACAAACGGACAAAGTTTGTTTGTACTTGAATATTTACAAAGGTATTCGTATTATATACAAGTAAAATAGATATGTATATAAAAGAATTGGATATGTACAAGGAAATAATTATGTACATAAAATAATTGGGACTTACACCGTGAGGGAGACCCATGATCGGTTAAGAAATTCGAGGAAAAAACGAGTTCGGTTTTATCTTCAAATCGGATCGATCATGGAAAAAGAGTGTAAGTTTGTTGAAAAGTTTGAAAAAAGGCTTGAAAGTGTTCTTGAAGGATGAAATATACTTACAAGAAGTTTGAAAAAGTTTCGGGCTTCGAAAGTTTGAAAGAAACGTCTTTGAAAGTGCTTTGAAAAGTACTCAAAACGTATCATTTTCGGCTCGATAAAAATATAATCAAAAGAAAGTATTTTTGAATTTTTTTGACATCATCATAAAATAGACATGTTAAATGACACGTGTGCAAAAAATCACCTCAAAATGAGGAGTTTTGATTGGTTTTTGAAAGAGTCAAAGTTTGAAAAAATATGAAGAGAAAAAAAAGTTTATAAAATGGTCCCAAGGCTACTCGAACCCGGACCATTGGGCAAGGCAAGGCAAGTGACTTAAAGGTGAGTGGCAACCACTGGGCGCACATCCGCTCACTTATGCCAATCCAATTAGTTATATTATAAACGAAAATTTGAATTTCGAAAACGCAATGATCTTCTTCTTCCTCAATCCTTCATCCAGCCATGGATTCTTTGTTTCTTGATGAAATTGCTCGATGTAAACATCAAACTTGATCGAAATTGAACCAGGAACATGATGATGTGGGTTAATTTCATTTATTTTTAGTTAAACATGATTAAATTTCCAGAAAACGCGAAGAACCCTAATTCCTTAAAATCAAATTGAAATCGTGTATGGCCATGGATTTGATCAATTGATTGAGGGTTAATGATCAGTGAAGGTGCAGAAACAAAACGGCCAAGCCATTTTTGAACTGGAAGTTAGAAAATATGAAGTTCAAAGTTCGTGTTCTTACCTCTTGAAGCTGAGATCGATTTCTTCGAAGGAGCTGTTACAGAGTTGATTTGATGATTGCTATAGCACCAGTGGACTTCAGGGAACGTGTGAGGATGATATGCTTGCTCTGAAATAGCCTGGATCATTCTGACCAAGCCCACCTGCATATGCTCAAAGTGAAACTCGAATTCGGGGTTAGAGGTGTTACAGGTCAAGACTAATGATTTGTATCATCCATATGGAGCATGTTGATGATGTTTGAATCATAAAATCACAACTTGCTCGAGCCAAATTGACAGTTTGAAGTTTAAGGCAGTTTTTGCAAGCTTTGGAATTTTGAAAAACAAATCTGATTTCTGGTTATTTTTAAGTTGATTTTAAGTTTCAAACCAGTTCTATATTGATTTTAAGACATGTTAGACACCAAATTTCTCATAGTTTTTCACAAGATTTAAAAAATGCAAGAATTCTCACTTTGAACCATAAAACTTGAAATTCAAGAAAGAAGAGAGAAAGCTTGATTTTTCATAGCTTTGGTGTAGTTTCAAATTGCAAACATGACCTCTATTTATAGGTGAAGAAATCAGAATGGTAAGTGAATAAGATTGGCTTGGATTTGTACAACTTGCCTTAGAGGGCAAGAAAGTCTTTTTTGCCATAAATGCAAAAGGAACCTTCCTTTTAACCATGGTTAAAATTCAACTTGATCTTATCTCCATCATAATTACTTTCCATCTGATTTTTATCAGCTCTATCCATCTTGGCTAGGTGGCAAGGCTTCTAGAAGGAGAAAACTCAAAAATGACTTGTAATTTTTGAAGCATGAACTTGAAATCCATGGTTTTGGAGCTCTATGTTTCAAAATCACAAGTATAGCTAGACACAATGGATTTTCAAGTTCTTGGATATTTTGGAAAGCTTGTTTCAAGGGCTACAACTTTCATATTTTGAGTTTTTTCTAATTCCAAATGGAACTATGTGAAAAAATGCCATGAAAGTAGGGAAAAACATGAAATTTTAACACTTGAAAATTTTTCTAAGTGTTGCAAATTTTGACTTTTTGTTGACTTTCCAAAATTTCTTGATTTTTTATGATCATGATGGATCATTTGAAGTATTTTGATGATTGAAAAAGTTTTATCTTGAAAAAGTTGACCAAAAGTCAAAGTTTGACTTTTCGCGTATGAAATTTCATCGATGATCCGTAAATCGATGAAAATGTGAACTTCTGTGATGTTTTGAATCCAGAAATTAGGTCAAAATGTTGTATTGAAGACATGAAGATCAATCTCCAAGCAAAAAAGTCATTCATTGATCAGAAAATCAGTGATTGCTTATCCTCGATAAAAACCCTAATTGGTCGATCCTCGATATATCATGAGAAAAAGTTGGATATCTGAAGATCAATTGTTTATGGTTGATTAAGATATATCAATTTAGGTGAGTGAGAACTCAAACCCTAATTGATTACCTCTTGAATCAGATGAAAAATTGATGAAACCCTAATTTTACATTGTGGAAGCCACACCCGATTAATTTTGTTCTAAATTGTTAGTAATGCAGTGATGCAAATGTAAGGTGGTATATTAGGTCAAAAATTGGGGTATGACAAGCGATAAAAGAGTTTGAGTGAGTTGAGTTATTTTTATGGGGGAGACAAGTATTGGATCATAAGCGTTCAACGGCTAATGCCCCAAATACTCGGATGAGTGGACAGAAACATCCTAATCATCTTTTTCTACCCAAAAAAGTTTGTTGAGAAAAGGTGGGGTGAAACAAGATTCATGTTAATTAGATTCGTTTAAGAAGCCAAGCATACAATCGAGGGTCGATACAGGACTGACTACCATATGTTTGGGAGGAGAGAGAAGTAGAATATTTATTTATGAAAATATTTTGAAAAGAATCTCGACGTTGGATCGAGGTTTAGAAATTTAATTATGAAAGTTTTTTTTTAGGAGGTTTTGAAAATAATTTTGAAAAGTGAAGAATATTCACAAGTTTTGAAAAAAGATTTAAGTTTGAAAGTTGGAAAGTTGGAAAGTTGGAAAGAAAACATTTTTTTGAAAAGTATTAAGAAATACTTAAAATGTCTCATTTTTAACTTAATTAAAATATAATCAAAAAGAAAATATT
This sequence comes from Vicia sativa, assembly GCA_021764765.1. NCBI lineage: Eukaryota > Viridiplantae > Streptophyta > Magnoliopsida > Fabales > Fabaceae > Vicia > Vicia sativa. Next base: position 209,409,945 of record CM038792.1, on the reverse strand, counting down.
TTTAGATTTTTTTGACATAATCATAAAATAGGTATATTAAATGACAAGTGTACAAAAAATCATCTCAAAATGAGAAGTTTTGATTAGTTTTTTGAAAATGTTTAAGTTTGTTAGAAACTTGATAAAAAAAAACTTTTTGGTCCTAAGGAGGTTTGAACCTTGGACTTTTGGCTTAGAAGTGAAGACTTTCCAATGAGCCATTTGTTTGACTTGTCATTTAATTAACTTGTTTAGAAGGAGTTTTGAAAAAATGAAAGTTTTGAAAAATGTCCAGAAGTTGGACTTCTGAAGGGTTCAGAAGCTATCTTGCTTCTGGATGGGTTAGAAGCATGGTTTGCTTCTGGAGGAAGAAGGCTTGGCTTGCTTCTGGAGAGCCTTGGCTTGCAACTTCTGGGGCGTGAGAAGGCTTGCGTGGTGCTTCTGGAGCGTGTTGGCTTGCAGAGCGTGTTGAGAAAGCTTGCTTCTAGAAATCAAAGAACGCGCGTAACAACTTCATCTTCAACCTCTAGATTCCAATTCGTATCTCTCTGGTTTCTCCATGAAATTGCACGATCCAAACATCAATCTTGCTTGGATTTTCACCAGGAACATGATTATGACATTTAATTTCATTTATTTTAAGTGTAGGGTGATTAATTTTATAAGAACATTAAGAACCCTAATTCTGAATTTTGATTGTGAAATTGTGTATGTGCACCTATTCAAGCAATTGATTGAGGGTTTATGATCCTCATAAGTGCAAAAACAAAATGGCCAAGCCTTTTTTGGACTGAAAGTTAGAAATCATAGAGTTCAAAGTTCAAGTTTATACCTTTTTAAACTGAATTCGTGTTTCTTGCTGGAGGTGTTCCAGAGGTTTTTTTATGATAGCTATAGCTTCAGTGATGTTTATGGAACGTCTTGGTATGCTTACCTTGGTTTGAAATGGTCTGGATTTTTCTGACCAAGTCCAATTTCAGTTACTTGAAGTGAGAATAGATTTTCATGATTCTATGTTTACAGTGATGGAATGATGATTTGGATTACTTCTATATGATGTATATAAGGTGTTTGAAGTGAAAAATTATAACAAGCACGAGTGAATTAAGAGTTTGGAAGTTATGGCTCAAATTTGCATTTTATGAGTTTTGGAAATGATTTCTGGAGCAAACTGATTTTGGCTTGTTTTCTGAGGGTTTGAAGTTCCAAACAATTTCTAAATGATATTTAGAACATGTTAGAATGACACCATTGGTTGGAACTTGCAAGAATTGCAATTTGGGATTCTAACCTCTTTGAAAACTTAGAAAACTTGCAAAATAAGAAAGAAATGAGAAAACAAGTTTGGAATTGTTTTGGTGTGTTTTTTGAATGAAGTAGGAACCTATATTTATAGGCAAAGGATTTTGAAAATGGCAAGGTAAAATAAGATTAGAAGAGCAACTTGGAAGCTTAAGGCTTAAGAAAGAATATTCCTTCATTAAATGCAAATGGAATCTTTCTAATCATTACTTAAAAAAACTCAAGTGTTTTTTATCCTTTACTAGCAATTTACATTATATTTTTTCTCTTAAATTCTATCTCATGTAGTGACTAGGCTTCTAGAAGGGAGAAAGTTGCAAAACAACTTGTAATTTTGATGCATGATTTTGGAAATCCATGGTTTTGGAGCTCTATGTTTCAAAATCAAAACCCTAGCTAGACAAAGTTTATTTGCAAGTTCTTGGACTTTTTAAAAAGCTTGTAACAAGACCTACAACTTTCATGTTTTGATTTTTTCTTGAATCAAAATGGATCTAGGTGAAAAATGGCCATGAAAGTGAGGAAAAACCATGTTTCTTAACTCTTGAAACATTTTCTAAGTGTTAGAAAAAATCCAAATCTTGACTTTTTGTTTACTTTTTCATATTTCTTGATTTTTTATGATCATGATGGATTATTTGAAATGTTTTTATGATTGAAAAAGTTTGGATTTGAAAAAGTTGACTAAAAGTCAAAGTTTGACTTTTTGAGCAGATGAATTTTCATCAGATGATTCAGAATTTGTCTGATGAAGAAACATGGATTTTGCAATGTTTTGAATCAAGAAATTAGGTTAAGATGTTGCATTGAAGATGTTAAAATCAATCTTGAAGCAAATAGGTCATCCATTGAGCAGAAAGTCAATGATTCACTATCTTCAATCAAAACCCTAATTGGTCGATTCAAGGTAGATCATGAGAAAAAGTTGGGAATTTGAAGATCAAATGTTGATGATTGATTAAGATAGATCAATTGAGGTGAGTGGAGATTAAAACCCTAATTGATCATATGTTGAACAGATGAAATTTTGATAAATTCCTAACTTTGACTTTAGGAGCACACGCACGATCTATCTTGTTCTAAAACTGTTAGTGATGCAATGATCTTATGAGAAATACAAGGGAATAAAGTCTTGATTTTGTGCACTTTCAAAAGAGTGTATTCCTTGAAGAAGGGATGCCTCATGATCAGTCCTCATAAACATAAACTTAAGAGTCGTTTCCGGAAGTTGAAACCCTGAGCTTAGGAGGGTAAATTTTGGGGTGCGGCAATTTCCCCTATTCAATCATCTTAAACCTGATAAGTGAGAAAAAGCGACAGCTTTTGAACGTTCTCGGTAGAAGAGGATTGAATACTAAAAGAACCCCAAAAATTTGCCCTACGCAGGACACCAAAACTATAAGAGAGAACAAATAAGATATCTTGACTACAGAGTCAAAGAAGAAACGCTTGAGGAGAATAAACTTTGCTAAGCACCAACAAAATGCCTTAACACAGCAGTATCCAATGAGAAATAATTAGTAGATATCATCAATACTGGGGATAACCGAGTACCATAAATGAGCAGTAAACATCAAGTTTTAACAAAAATGCTATGAGAAGAAAACCAAACTTCTCAAGTGACAAAAAAACAATGGATTAAGTCATCTCAGGATGTCTTAACGAATATGCTATGAGAAGAAAACCGAACTTCTCAAGCGACAAGAAATATAATAGATTAAGCCATCACATGATGTCTTAATAAAAATGCTATGAGAAGAAAACCGAACTTCTCAAGCGAAAAGAAATATAATAGATTAAGCCATCATAGGATGCCTTAAAAAATGCTATGAGAAGAAAATCGAACTTCTCAAGCGAAAAAGAAATACAAATAGATTAAAGATTTGATATGATTGAGAATTTGTCAGAAAATTCCAGAGAGTTAAGGAATACCCGCAGACCTTAACGAAGATGAAGTTGAGAAACTATCTGAAGATCCTAAAGAGTTAAAGAATACCCGCAAACTTTAACGAAGATATAATCGAGAATTTGTCAGAAAATCCCAAAGAGTTAAGGAATACCCGCAGACCTTAACGAAGATGAAGTTGAGAAACTATCTAAAGATCTCAAAGAGTTAAAGAATACCCGCAAACTTTAACGAAGATATAATCGAGAATTTGTCAGAAAATCCCGAAGAGTTAAGGAATACCGCAGACCTTAACGAAGATGAAGTTGAGAAACTATCTGAAGATCTCAAAGAGTTAAAGAATACCCGCAAACTTTAACGAAGATATAATCGAGAATTTGTCATAAAATCCCGAAGAGTTAAGGAATACCCGCAGACCTTAATGAAGATGAAGTTGAGAAACTATCTGAAGATCTCAAAGAGTTAAAGAATACCTGCAAACTTTAACGAAGATATAATCGAGAATTTGTCAGAAAATCCCGAAGAGTTAAGGAATACCCGCAGACCTTAACGAAGATATATGGCTAGAACAATATCAGAATTGTTGGTGCACGAAGGTGCGAGGAGCCATGGCATGCTGAATGTCTTGACCATGTAACTTCGAGTTACTAGCGTAACAAATTCATGGCGAGAATACACTTCTCTGGGGATAAACAAATCAATATCCAGCACACTGGTGTGATATAGATGTTTATAAAGTCGGTAAATCTTGTTTCTGACGTTTCTGCTGATGAGAGATCTTACTGAACATGTACAGACATGTTGAACAACTTTCGAGTTGAGAAGATCTTCAACCTGTATGCAGATAGCTTTACCGGTGATAGAAGAATCAGATTCAGCACCTGCGATTGAAAAACTTCTATTGTAATGAGCTTCAATTTGCTGGCATTTGTACAGACAATGCATTGTAGCAAGTGGATATTTGGATCAACTTCTGAGTTGGAGAAAATATCCTGAGATTGAATAAACATCCTACCTGGTGGATATTTATCTGTTGAATAGTTGATGACTTACTGGGAAAATAAACACAATAGAAGTTCGATGTAGTTTTCTGAGAACAGCTCAGAGAAGTAAAGATTGCAGAAATTACTACCACTAGAATTTGCTGAGAAAATTCTTGTCTGAAAGAAATCTTGAAAATACCAAGAACAGTGTTGTAGTAGTCCTTTCTGAAGGAGACTCGCTTGGGAGTAAACTAAGCTTTGTTGGGGAAACTCCATAAGAAAACCGTGTGGAAAAACTTCACTGGGGATTCCCGGTTGATAATTTTACTGGCGTTAGAGTCCATTGAAAGACAATTGTTTTCGCTGGGGAAGAAATCTCTGTTGGGGAAACCATCAGTTGTTAAGATCCATACAACTTGTGTTGGAGAAAAGAGGATAATTATGCCGTCTGAGAACTAATCCTTCAATTTGATCCTCACGAGGATATTTGCAGTTTCAGCTGGAAAACACCTGCACAAGAATTAGCCGGAGCTAATGCATGAGTATGAGGTGCATGATATGATATGCATGATGATTGTTTTGTTTGATGCAAAGAGTGTGTCATTTCCTGATACTGTTCAGAAAAGAAACGTCACTGGGGGAATCCAATTGGACGTTCCTGTTGACACAAGAGTTCACTAGGGATGATTAATCACTTCTCCGGGGAAGAGACTTTTCTTGAGATTTGACATCACTGCCAACTTATCTTTCACCCAAGCATTTAACTTGCACTAGGGAGAAAAAACTAAATTGTCATTTGAGAAATAGTCTTCGACGCCTGCGCTCAACTTCATTCTGAACAGATCCCAGATTTTGGCGGAGGTTTATGCATGAATATACTATGATATGACACGAATGAATGAATGAATGAATGAATTGATGCGTGAATATATTGGTTGATGTATTGGTTTATCATACTGAATTCCCGACACCACTGGAAATCGAACAAAGAGTAACGACCATAACCAAACCATGATTGCTACCATATGAGTCTCTCAAAGGAAAGGTAACACCTGATTCCTTGTAAACACCATGATGAGTACGTAGGTACTTCCAATTCAGAGGAATAGGCGCAATACTTAGAAAGTCAATCATTCCTCAACATTCCGTAAATCAAAATGATTTTAAGTTTTAAAAGTTTTATTGTTTCCATTTTCAATGATTTTGATTTTTATCTAAAACAGCCGCGCCATTAAGCTAAACATGTAGAAAAGATAAAAAGTAGGAAAAGAAACGAAGTTCAACTGAACAATTCTTTTATTTAAAGTATGAGAAGAATAACTCATACATAAGGAGTTTGTACATAAAGATGCACATTCCTTTAGGAAGAACACACAAGACAGAGTAAGTCAATACACATTTTCTTAAAACAACAACGAAATTGAAACTGAACTTCATTGAACCATAAACATGTTATTCTCCCTCCTGACTGTTATTCTTCATCACTTTGCTTCTGAAGATGGTTATTTGAACTGATCCCTTCCATCTAAGCTTCTGTTGTGAGGCGGTGTCATACCCCAAAATTTTCCCTCCATCTACTCAAGAGATTTCATACATCCATACTCAAGGATTCCTCAAGAGCTGATCAGACAAACTCTCTCCTGGACAATCAACCCAAACTAGGGTTTGGTATCTCTCAAGTCAAGATGGATTTTCAACATCTCCAATAGTCTTCATGCCTCCTCATATGCTTCAAAGATTCTCCATGTCAAGTTTCAAGCCTCACAAGTCAAGTTTCCTCAGGCAATTGCTCAGATGGTTGAAAATCTGTGTATTGGACAAAAGTCAATCTGTGGTCAACATACAACAAACTTCATAATTTTTGGTCAACATCCTCATTTTGAAGTTACATTCATCATTTGATCAAGGGTTGATCATGATTCATCAAAAAAACTCAAGATTTGCTCAAAAGTCAAACTTTCTAAATTAGGGTTTCTAGATGAAAAGTCAACTCAACTTTGACTGATCATAACTTCTTTCATACTTTCTCGGAAATTTTTCCACCACCTCTTGTTTTGAAGGAAATTCAATTCTCTACAACTTCATGTCTCACAAGAATGTCCAAAAAATGCTTCATTTGAGAGGTATAGCTCAAAACATTACAAGTCATTTTCAAAGTCAACAAAAAGTCAACTTTTTGATTTGAAGATATATTGATCATGGTAACTCCAATTGATATGAGACCAAAGACATTGTTTAGAGGACTCTTAGAGCTTTCCAAAAAGTCCAAGAACACTCAAAAATGTGGAAAGTTGAGCAAGTTACACCATCCATAAGTTGGGCAATTTTGAAAGAATGCACAAAGAGAGATACTTCAAAAAATCAAATCTTTTGCAAATGGGCCTACTTTTTCTTCATCCAAACTTATTCCTCATACAAGTAGGAATGTCCAAGCCCAATGCCACAATTTTCTATTTTATTTTCCTATTTAATTTGGAATTTATTCATTTAAATACAAATTAATTTGAAAAATAAAGTATAAAATCAAAATTAATTGAAAGATTGATTTTTATTGCTTGCTTGTGATCCAATTAACCCATAAATGCCAGCAATTTCGAAATTGAATCAAATATGGGAAGATTAGATTGAAATTGGACCAAAGTTTGAAAATTTGATTTCATGAAAAATCAAAATTGATTTTCATTGATTATTGATCAAATCTTTCCAAAAACAATGCCAAATCCATCCAGCATATATACTTGATGCATCTCAATTGCAAGAGGACGGAAAAATTGCTCCAAGAACCCTAACCTAAAAGCCAAAAATCCGTGACCTTCAAGCAATCCGCAGCCTTGGTTCCAGTGGATTTTAATCGATTTTGAGCATCCCATCGTGTTCCTTAGATTGTTTAGAGTCAATCCAGACCTTTACAAGTTGCAAAACCATCAAGAATCAAGGAATTCCAGTTTCGGTTTGTTCTTCCTTTTCCAAAATCGATTTCTAATTCTCATGCATTTTTAACATGTTTCGTGGTTTGTTTTGTGTTTAGATGGAAGTTTGCAAACTTTCTGCATAGTTTGATTGAGTTTTCATGGCCAGAATCGATGTTTACCATAGCTAGGGTTTCCTTGCACGAATTGGGAACTCACAGAATACGTAAAATTGGAACATGAGGCCACCACCATTGTGTTTAGAATCCAATTTGCAATCGATTCCTGTACTCACAACAAATTTATATTATGTGTATGAGATTTTGAAATTGAGTAAGCCGACCGAGGCCGACGCTATGTTTTCAAAAATTCAAAAGGTTGAAGATGAAGATCTTGGCGCGGAAACGAGGCAATCGGAGGGCGACGCGTGCTTGTATCCCACTTACTTCGTTTTTCAAACATCAGATGCAACGTGGCTCAGTTGGTTAAGACGCTCACTATTCCTGGATCCTCTCCCATGTCCTGAGTTTGATCCCTATGGGCACCAGTTTTGCTTCTTTTCTCAACTTTTGCATATTTTCATGTTTTTCAATATATTTTAATATTTCTATTCAATTTTAATTTCTTTCCACATTTTATTCTGCATTAAAAAATTACCAAAAACATTTTTTCTTTTTACATTATTTTCATAAAAATGTTTATTTAATTTAATCAATTTAAAAATATAACTTTTGCATGCATATTTATTTTATTTTTATTTTAGCATTTAAATCATTATAAATTGCATTTTAATTATTAAATCTTTTCCAAAAAATCCCAAAAAATTATTTTAATATATTAATCTTATTTCCAGCATGTAGTAATTTTCTCATATTAAAATTTGCATTTTTCTAACAATTTTTCTCTTGTTCGATTCATATTGCATTTTCCGATTTCTTCCTTTTGTACAGGTTGATCCGATTCAGACGATTTTCTCTTTATCACTTTATTATTCTGTCTTTTTTTCCAATAATGTAATTGCTCATGGGTTGTAATAGTTTTAATTTAGGTTTTTATTTTCCGCATTTTAAAATTATGTATCTGCCCCAAAGCCATGTAATAGCGTAGGTTTTACTTTCCGCACCTCTACATTTCCGCTTTTACATTCCGCATTTTACTTTTCGCACCCTTATCAATTGCTAGTAATTAGGCGTGTATGGCAAGATAATAATTGGACATAGCTCACACTAATCTTCAAGATAAAATATCTGAAATCAACACACTTCTTCACACACGCACCCCTTAGGGTAATTCTCTCTCGATGTCTTTCGATTCAACATGGTCATGTCCCTCGAACGTAGAGGTATTCTAGCACTGTTGCCTTCCAAACAAATCATCATAGTCCCTTCGATACAAAGATCATAAGACCCACGATGTCGCTTCCGAATACATGATCTTGACCCTCGATTGTCGCCTACGAAAAATGATGATAGTCCCTTCGGATGTGCTAGGATATTTCCTACAAGTTGCTTTCTATGACCATCCGATGTCCCTTCGAATGTCCCGCTTACATCCAACGAATGGAGCTACCTACTAACTAATGGTATGGCTAGCGCTATTCTAAAGGAACGTAAAAGTACAACAAAACGACCAATTCTGAGTGGGTAAATAAGTCTTTTAGTTGCTTGCTCTATCAAATGCTTTTCACACCACGCACTTCTTTCAAAGTTCAAACTCTTTTCAAAACAAAAACATTTCCGAACACTTTGTATACACTCCTACATGAGTCATTACAAAGTCAAAGCGAAATGCCTTTTCAAAACATTTTTGTCAAACACACGTAAAGCAATTTTAAAAGTGATCTAGAGCAACTAAGAGCCCAGATAACTACGGATGGAAAGGGTGCTAATACCTTCCCTTTTCATAACCATTCTCCTGCACTTAATCTAACGAAGGTCTTTTTCTTACTTTTACCTTCCCTTAATTGGATAAAAATAAAAGTCGGTGGCGACTTGCTATCCGCACATTTGGATACAAAATCCTACAAAGTCGGCAGACATGTAATCAAGCGATTCTACTGGGAAACACCCAAAAGAGAGAATTGCCTTAGGGATTTCTAGATAACCTTTATTGCTTTTTGTTTGACTTATATGCTTTATCTTTAAGGGTTGCTTGGGTATTATATTGTTGGGATCCTACACCCGATCCGGGTTTTTTAGGTAAGTGGCATTAGATCATCGCGACCGCTAGACGATAACTACGCGGTCAACATGATGGCTACGTTAGCGTGACACTTTGGTTGTCCCGATACTCTTCATTCCCAAGTTGAAGATAGTATTTGGCTTCCGGTGTCATCAAGCGCTAACTAAACTTTTAGAACCTTAATTGACCCATCTTGGCCATTAGAAGGTAGTGAGATGGCCGCTTTGGTATAGACCGAGGTTGGTTGATACCGATGCTACGCTCATCGAGATCGACTTTGGGACATTTTCGATCGACCATTTGGCCGTCAGATTGAAATAAGCACCTACGAGAAAGATCTGTGATATGAGATTCCTAGAACCCTACATTATTATAGGACAGATGAACCAACTCAAACTTTTGGTAGGGTAATCACCTATACCTCATGCAAGCCTTAAACCTAGGCTCATTGTGTGAATTGTTTGTGTGTGCTAAACATGACATCATGACATCATTCGCATTGCATATCATTTCTAACTATTTCAAGGACCTAGGATTTATCTTTGCTCTGCTTTGTAGGATTATGGCTTCTAGAAAGACTATCCGAATCAACTTCATGGGTATCCCTTCTCAACTCAAAGAATTGGTTTCAAATTCCACCATGCTCACCATCAAAAGACATGGTTATCTACTTGATTTGGTTATCTCCTGTTTTGAAGAAGATATGATGCATGTCCTATTCCAGCTTTTGATCCAAACACCATTGCTTCACATTTCCAGATTATCATTGGTTCCTACCTTAGAAGAGTTCTCTAAGCTACTGGGGTACCTATTCTTGACCAAATGCCATTTACCGTTTGGAAAAGGTTCCTAAGCACGAAGACATTGCATCGCCACACCTTAAGCGCTCAGACATCGAAGCCAATTGGGAAACTAGAAGTGGAGTTAAGGGTTTACTTCCAAGTTCTTAATCAAGAAAGCCCGAGAATTCTCAAAGTTATGAGTTTCCATGCATTTGAAAACATTGTTGCCTTGCTAATTTATGGTTTGGTTCTATTTCCTAACTCGGATCAATTCATAGATGTCAATGCCATCAAGTTGTTTCACCCGCAATCCAAAGGCTACTTTACTTGGAGACATCCTACATTCTTCCACACTGCATTAATAAGCGACAAGGAACTCTCATGTGTTGTGTACCATTACTTTCAAGGTGGTTTATTTCGCACCTTCCTCCATCGCTTTGAAGAATGAACAAAGGTCGAGATGGTCTCAAAGATTGATGTCACTCTCTCATTCGATATTCGTTGGAGTCTTTTCTCTCAAAAGGACTTCACCTTCATCGAGCGTGGAGAATTCCTAATGTACCGCTACTTGGTATAAGGGAGGTATTACTTACAACCCTTCTAGCTCTACGCCGCTTGGTTTTGCTCGAAAAGATGGTCCACATGATATGCTTCTCCAAGATATTGTGTTTGATTACAATCACGATCTCCGCATTACGACGAAGGTTTATACACGCTGGGGCATGGTAAAGAAGATCGATACTAAGACTTTGGGGCACCAACTCCATTCCTGGGAACCTTACCTCAAATGGGTGCGAGCTCGAGCTCAAAACCTCATGATGCCATTCGCTACTGCCCAAAGAATTATGGAACCTGCTATAGGTGACGATTCTATGCCGTTCTCCATCCCGACATGCCTACCGATTTTGAAGACTTGAAGAGATCCCGATTCAACTAAAGGAAGAAAGGGATACCTTTGAAGCTCATGTTATGCAAGTGAGAAGAAAGTTCTAGAGTTGACCAAGCTACTTCACGAGGAGCTAAACATCAACGCTTACATCGGCACCAAGAGGAAGCCATGGGAGACTTAGGGCTTTAGGATGTTTATGTTTTTTATTGTTTTGAACTATCTCTTGTACTTAAAAAGAAAAAGAATAATGAGAAGTACTAATAAATGTTTGTTCATTGCTTGTTTAACAAATTTAAATCTCTTAGGTCCTTGAAAACATTGCATTGCATTCGCATAAACATCGCATAGCATAGCATAACATTGCATCACGTACATTGAGATTGGTTTTCTCATTTGCTCGCTATTTATTTTAGCGTAAATGGCACTTGAACAGATCACAAAGATCTCCGTGCTCGTAATGCCTGGGCCAGCAGATGTTCACCAACTTGGTCCAAGGCCAAGAAGATTTGAAGAAGCTCATCAACAAGAAGAAGAAGGTTGTTGGTCTCCTCAACATGGGTAGACGTTTCAAAGGGGGTCCTAAGGTGGTCACCAGATTGAGCTCTCAAGGAAGTGTCCATACCGAGGGAGTACCAAGGGTGATGAAGGTGATCATGAGCCAAAGAAAGGAGGAGAAGATCATTCGATTATAGCCAACACTGATGAAGATGACAAGTACAAGCAACTCAAGACCGTCTCAATGTGGAAAACTCAAGATGTCCGGCTGAACTTTGATGATCCGAGTCTTGTTCCCGTGTCAGTGATTCCTCCCAAATTCAAAGTTCCTACTTTTGCCAAGTATGATGGCATGTCTTGCCCTAAGCGCATTTGAAGTCCTATGTCCGTAAGATCAATCCCCACACCGATGATGTAAAGTCAGGATGCACTATTTTCAAGAGAGTTTGTCCGAACCCGCTTGGAATGGTACTATCACCAGAGAATGACCGTATCCGTATTGGGTGATTGGTCGATGCTTTCTGCAGATGAGTACAATGTCAATTGACACCCACTGCATGCAACTACAAAGCATGTCTATGGGTCGCGACGAGAAATTCAAGGAGTATGCTCGTAATGGAGAGATCTAGCAGCGAGTTCAACCACCCTTGTCCAATAGGAATTGGTTGATATGTTTATGGAACACCGACAGTCTGCTCTTCAATCATCCGATTGGAAATTCTTCATCCGGATTCACCGAGTTGATATTGACAGCGAGCGATTGAAGCCGGTATCAAGAGTGGAAGATTCAGAGAGACATCTTCAAACGCCAAGAGATCTTTGGTGGTAAGAAAGAAGATAATGCCGTATGGTCGAAAAGCCGAGCCAAGACCGACCGTGCTCAACTGTGGGGCGCAGGATTTCCAATCCTACATCAAGACAACTCGCGAGACAACGCGTGAGCTGTAACGCGCCACGAAGACAGCTTACGAAGATCAACATGCCATTGTCGCAAGCCTTGCAACACATGTCAACGCAGAGTGATTACTTGAGGGATCCTCCTCAAAATGTCAACACTTCCTCTCCAAGTACAATCCTAATGCTAAGTGTGCTTACCATTCCAACAGCCCAGGCACGATAATCGACAATTGTTGGGCTCAAGAACAAGATTCAAGATATGATTGCTAAGCTATTGAGTTTGATCCTCCCGCTGAGACTCAATGTGATCAATGCGCCTATGCCTAACCATGACAAGAGTTCCAATGTTGTTGGTGACGATACTTATGTTTTCAACATAGATGACTTGACCATTCCTCCGATGACCGTAAGAAGAACTTGTTGCAAGCCTGTCAATCCAGATGCCCAGAGAATTGTCGCTGGTGCCCATCTCGCACCGATGGTTGTGCTTGGTCGAGAAGACGGTTCAAGCATGATGGATAACCGTGAGATACTATTTCCAAACCACCTATGTCAGGTGAAGAAATGTCTAAGTTAAAGATTGACAATGCGAATCAAACTGCACTATCTGGTGGGATACCTGGGGCAGCCAAGTGGAAAGTATGATTACATGGTGAAGTACACTGCCCCGAGAGCTACAAAATTCCTATTGAAGATGTTAAGGCGACCGGATGGGGTGACGACTTCCCGTAAGACTATGCCGATGTTAACACAATAAGGATTTCTCTCACGATCCTGTGCCTAGAGTGGCACCTCTCATTATCACTTCTCCAAGACCGCTCCATATTCCTCGACAAGGTTATCCTTGGAATTATGGAGTCGATGTTTACTATCACGGCCAAGCAAAACCCTCCGACTATTGAAGATCTTACATTGAAGCTACCATTCCCGACATTGACAACATCACCGATCAAGTAAGGTGACCGTAACCGGAAGGGTATTCTCCCAGATCTCTCCTCCAAAGACACTTCGACTCACATTCCGCCTACTCCATCAATATCCCCACCTAGAGGGAAAGAACCAAAGGCTCATCCCGCCAACCGTATACCAAAGGAAGTTATCAAGACACCTCCAAACAGAAATGGAGGAAATTCAAGATTATCAAGAAGAGTGACTACAATGTTGTGGAATGCTTAGACAGACTGCCCAAGATCTCCATGCTTGCTCGCTTGTGCTCGAGGCTCATGCTAATGCCTTGTGAAGTTTCAAGAATGCTCATGTGCCGCAAGACACTACCACCGACCGCTTGAAGTTTGTATTGCTAGCCCGGCCGCCAACAACGGCCTAGGCTTCGATGTCGATTTGACTCTTCCGAAAGAAACACAACAAAGCCTTGCACATCTTTGTCGAATGCAAGCGCACTGCTCATGTCTTGGTGGATACCTTCCGCTGAATATCCTTCCAAGATCGCTTTTGATCGACTTGATGTCGAAGGGTTGGTTCGAGACCCTGACATTATCGTGAGAGCTTTTGATGGTTCTAAGCGAACAAAGCTTGGAGAGCTTATTCGCCTCGTAAAGTCGGTTCCTGCACTTTTGATTCTACTTTGTCATGGACATCCGTCCTTACTCTTGCCTACTGACGCCTCGATACACAAGGGCGCTACTCTACCTTACATCGAAATCAATACCCGGTGAAAGGGAAGGTTGTCACAAGATGTGTGAAGAAGAGTATATGGTCACCATCTACATCATTCCGCTATCTCGAGATGGAGGGTGAATTCTTCGAGACTCCCGCTGCTTTTGAACAATTCCCGTAGTCATGCCTTGACTCTCCACCACCTCAAGATGCTATAGTTCCGCTTAGGATGGCCTCATTGAAAGATGCTCAAGCCGTTGTTGAAAAGGAAAGAGTGTTATTTGGGGTCAGCCCCGATCTTCCTTTCAAATTTGACAAGACCGTTTAGGCTTCACTATCAAGGGTCAAGATGATACGCGAACGTGCCGCCAACTTCCTTTCCGTGATTAGCCGAGTGGAATCCATGCTATAGAAGACAGACAACGGCTTCGACATCGCCAGTGGATCTTCCCAACTCCGCATAATGGGCTCAAGAATTGGAAGATCAAGACGCTACACCAATCTCCTTTAGCCGTGAGTAATTGCTCTTGTTTTGTTTTGCTTTTCGATTTCTTTATGTTTTGAACAATAAACTTTGAAAGCCTAGTGCCTTGCCCGGCATCATGGCTCGCTTATAGGGTTATTATCCGTCGCTTATGATTTTCATTCAATAAATCGTTGGACTTTGCATTCAATTGTGTTTTTCTTTCTTTACTTTATCACCCTTCAAAAGATATGTGTTCTACACACACCCACGTGATACATCGCAGTAATCACTCCGAATCTCATAATGCTATGCTAGTGCTAAATATGACTTCGATAATCCGATCTACCAAGCCAAGACGAAAGTGAGGAAGATTGTGAAGGCTGTGAGAACTTGCTGATCTACAGAAGAAGAGCGAGTTATACACCACACAAGAGCAAGTCGAGGTTGTGAATTGGGCACCGACGAAGATGTAAAAGAGATCAAGATAGAGCGGTCTTGAGAACAATGTTAAAGAAAGGTTGATTCATGCTACGAGACTATATTGAGGTTTTTGCTTGGTCATAAGACATGCCGTGGTTGGACATTGATATCGGGTACACCGATTGCCAAAAGAAGGTTTTCTCCAAGAAAGTATGTCTGCCGACGCCCCGAGATGTCGAGAAGATCAAAGCCGGTTATGAAGCGCTCAACCGGTTTCCTAGCCACTTTTATCCCCTGGGTGCGAATGTGGTACCAAAGGCTCAAGAAGGATGGTAAGTACGAATGTGTGGATTACGTAGATCCGAACAAAGCGAGTCCGAAAGACGATTTCCCACTCACATTGATGTTCGCTGACAACACCGCCAACATAAGGCTTTATCCTTCATGGATGGTTTCTCCGTTACAACCGATTAAAATGGCTCTCAAGACATGGAGAAGACTACTTTGTTACACAAGGGCACTTTCGCTACAAGGTTATGCCATTCGGATCGAAGAATGCAGCGCCACTTATCGCGCGTTATGGCAACATTATTTCATGACATGATTCATCACGAGATAGAGGTCTACGCCGACATGATAGCTCGATCCTAGATCAAGAAGAACATCTTGATCATCTCGCAAATTGTTTGATAGGTCGAGAAGCACGATTGAGACTCAATCCTAACAAGTGCACCTTGGAGTCGATCCGAAAACTCGGGGTTTGTTGTCGGGAAGAGGTATTGAGGTTGACCCCGCCAAGGTTAAAGCTATTCAAGAGATGCCAACTCCCGCACCGAGAAGAAGTCGAGGTTTCGGCCGATTGAACTACATTGCCGATTCATTGCACACCTAATCGCTACTTGTGAGCCAATCTTCAAGTTACTAAAGAAAGATCAATTAGTAGAATGGAATGACGATTGCGATCGCTTTTGACAAAATCAAGGAGTACCCATGTAATCCTCCTATCCCGATGTCCACCAAGGAAGACCTCTTATCATGTACTTGATGTTAGAGAATTCAATGGGTGTGTGTCAGCAACATGACGAGTCTGGTCGAAAAGAGCATGCAATATACTACCTTAGCAAAAGTTTACCGATCGTGAAACAAGATACCACAAATGAGAAAACTTGCAACGCTTTGGCTCACCACGACTAAAGATATGTTGACTCACACTACCTTGTTGATTTCCAAGATGGATCCGATAAAATACATCTTGAGAAACCAGCTCTCCTGAAGAATAGCAAGATGGCAAATGATCTTGACCGAATATGACATCCAAGACACTTCGTAAAGCGATCAAAGGAAGTGTGTAGCCGATCATTTGGCTCATCAAGCCGAGATGACTATCACCATGCGCAATTTCCGATGAAGATGTTTTGCTAGTTACAGATTGGAAGAACCAGCCCGCATTTAAGGACCCGAACAAGGATCCCGATGGACCATGGTCTTGATGGAGCCTCAAACGCACTTGAAATGGCATTGGCGCCATCATTACATCCCCACAGACATACGCCTTTCACCGCCAGATTATGTTTCAGCCTAACAACATGGCCGAGTATGAAGCGGCATCATGGGTCTTAAAGTCGCTATTGACTTAAGAATCAAGTTCTTGCAAGTATGGAGACTCGCCTTTGGTGATCACCGATTACGAGGGATACGAAGCATCCGAATCTCATTCCGATCGAGAGCATGTTCCGAGTTTGATCCCCTATCAAGAGATTACTTTTGATCATATTCCACGAGAAGAGAATCACCACGCATTGGCTACTATGTCGCCTATGTTCAAGGTTAGATGGGACAACGAGGCTCCCTGATCATCATTGAGAAGTTTGACTAACCAACAGATTGTTGTGAGCTTGACGGTAAGAGAAACCTTGGTACTATGACGTGAAGAGGTATCTTGAGACTCGTGAATATCCCGCAGGGCATCTCGTCAATGATAAGAAGTTCATGAGAAGATTCGATCCAAATTCTTTCTCAAAGAATCGACATCTTATACAAGCGCAACCACGACTTGTGCTTATCTACTGTGTAGACCGTAAAACAATGCGATCATGGAAGAGTTACACGGGCTAATTTGGTACCCACTCCAGGGACACACCATGGCTAAGAAGATTTTGAGAACAAAGTTACTATTGGTCCACCATGGAAGTCGATTGTCACCGCTACGCTCGATCTTGTCACAAATGCCGATTTATGCCGACAAAGTACACGCATCTCCAAGACTCTAAATGTTCTAATCTCCTTGGCCTTTGCAATGGGCATTGACATGATTGGAGAAATTAAGCCCACAGCCCAATGGACATCGCTTCATCCTGTGGCAATTGATTATTTCACCAAGTGGGTAAGTACCGTATGCATCTCGTCACCAAGAACGTTGTGGCTCGATTCATCAAACATAATCTTATCCGCCGATATGGCACTCCCGAAAGGATTATCACAGATAACGGCCCAATCTCAACAACAAGATGATCACCGAAGCTCGCACGCAGCTCAAGATCAAGCATCACAATTCATCTCCTTATCGGCCTAAGATGAATGGCGAGGAAGCCGCCAACAAGAACATTAAGAAGATTATACGTAAGATGACAAAGGACTTACAAAGATTGGCATGAGATGTTACCATTTGCTTCATGGTTATCGTGACTACAAAGACGAACATCACAGGGCAACCCCTTCTCTCAGATACGGATGGAAGCCGCCGAGGTTCGGATACCCTCAACCAGAGTCCTCCAAGAGGCGTAGTTAGGCGAAGACGATTGGGTCCGCACCGCCTTGACCGATTAATTTGATTGATGAGAACGACCGCATCCATCCGCCATGGATGATTTATCGAAACGAATGATCGTAGCATTTAACAAGAAGGTCAAACACCAAGTCTACCAAATCGGTGATCTAGTAGTCAAGCGCATCATTCTTCCACAAGGTGATCCCAGGGCAAATGGACTCCCACTTACGAGGGACCGCTTGTAGTCAAGACAAGATTTTCCTATGGAGCTATGATACTTAGCACCATGGATGGTAAGACTTCCCACACCCCGTGAACGCAGACATAGTCAAAAATACTACGATAAAAGAGACCCGCTAGGTCGATCGGCCTAGGCAAAATAAGGGCATCCCGCGAACCAAAAGGTTCGGACAAAAATAAAGGATATATACAAAACATGTACACCGCAAGTCGAAAACCCGAAAAGGCGGCTTGGGCAAAAAGGGTATCCCTAGACCGAAACCCGAAGGGCGGTCTAGGCAAAAGTTAGGATTTAAGCGCACGATATGTCTCTTCCAGATCACCGCCTGCACTACTACTATCAAGATTCAAGATTCAAATGGCAAAGATCACCTACTCACTTTCTAACGACAAAGGAGATGAGATAGTTGAAATATATGAGTACTAGCATAGTTGGAACTTAACGAGATTGTTTCCGCATAGCTTTTTACCTTTCTTATGTACAAACTACTTGGCCATACGCCACATTTCAAATAAATATAGCTTCTTTCTCTTTACAATTTCTGTTGTTTTTATTTGCATAAAGTCCAACGTTTGCTTTGAATGATTATACGACAAGAAAAATCTCTACAAACATACTAAAGGTGAACATGCAAAAGTACTTACTACAGTTCCGTGAATCGATGACGATTTAAAGACACCAAATAGTCCCCACAGAGCATGATCCCCACCAAGGTATCACTCACAACACACCTTCCCCAGCGGAGTATAAGGGAATCCACGAGCAGCAATTTCACTCAATCGAGCAATGTTACATCGGTCTCCAAGCAGTAACACTTCACCCAGTCAAGATATTCATCCCCAGCGGATATGTTCTCAATCCTCCCTTTTTTTCCCAGCAGCGGTATCCAGACTCGAAACTTGGTCAGATAGTGCATCGGAGGAAACATACACCTTCTATTCCCCAACCAGAGATTACAACGAACCTGCACTTTTCTAGCCCTGGCCTCTCAAAGAACCATCAAATTCTCCAATGAGATCTACACTAAATCCCCAAGAGAGCCTCCTAAATTTCCTCAGCAGGATCTACATACAAGGTCCCCAACGGATCGCCTCCCGATTCTCCTCAATAGGTCTATATGAGATCTCCAACAACGAGTTTCCTCTACCTCCTCAACAATATCTAGGCCCAAGACTTGGTCGATAGTGCATCGGAGGAATCCAGTGATATCTTTCTCCTTCAAAAGCGGGTTCTCACCACACAAACCCTGCAAGTCGAAATTTCAAAGTAATATCCGATCTTCTTCAAGATGGATATGTTTTGAAATATCACAACATTTATCATCCATACATTACTCATAAGTCATAATTCATGCATATATACACCGTCATGCATCATACTTTGCATAAAACTAACTAATATTCTATCAAAGTTTCTTTGTTTTCTCCAAAATAGGTAATATACTCGACGCAAACAGTCCAAGATTAAGCCCCAACCGACGGAAAACTATCCGAAGACCGCCTCGTTGTCCTTCGACACCGGTCCAGATTAAGCCCGAACCGACGGAAAACTATCTCGAACGATCGCCGTCCTCCGACGATCGTCCAGATTAAGCCCCAATCGACTAAAACTATCCAAAAGACCACCGTTATCCTCCAATAACAGGCAATGGATCAACACCATGCACAACAAGGAAGCTATCCACATTTTTGCCAACTACAATCTCCTCGTAGTAATCGATAAGATTTATTCGACAATATCATGTAGTCTAGCGTATCATTGCCTTCGATGGCATCTAAGCCCATCTCCGACTATTTGTCAACATCTCTTCACTTTCGTAACGCCGCATATATGGTTAAAAATCATGCACCAATAACTTATTTAAAGTGAACACGGTCTAACGACGACTCTCTCGGATGGCATCTAAGCCCATCTCCTCTCCGCTCCAGAACATCAGAGTTCAACATACGACTCACCTCAAAGATCGATCTTTCCAGATGGCATCTTAAGCCCATCCCTCCAATTCTCCTATCAACATTCTCGAGTCTAGCGACTCGCCTCAAATAAGTATCCAACTTCTCCAAATGGCATCCAGAAGCCCATTCCCGCATCATCACCAACAACGAGTGCAAATTGTGTGTATTAGTGTTCAATCATCTTCACCTCCGTGTCACGGACAAGCTGTCAATCTAACCTCCAAGACAAGAAGATTGAACAGGGCAGCTGTCATACCCCAAAATTTGCCCTCCATCTACTCAAGAGATTTCATACATCCATACTCAAGGATTCCTCAAGAGTCGATCAAACAAACTCTCTCTAGACAATCAACCCAAACTAGGGTTTGGTATCTCAAGTCAAGATGGATTTTCAACATCTCCAATAGTCTTCATGCCTCCTCATATGCTTCAAAGATTCTCCATGTCAAGTTTCAAGCCTCACAAGTCAAGTTTCCTCGTGCAATTGCTCGATGGTCGAAAATCTGTGATGATAAAAGTCAATCGTGGTCAACATACAACAAACTTCATAATTTTTGGTCAACATCCTCATTTTGAAGTTACATTCATCATTTGATCAAGGGTTGATCATGATTCATCAAAAAACTCAAGATTTGCTCAAAAGTCAAACTTTCTAAATTAGGGTTTCTAGATGAAAAGTCAACGAACTTTGACCGATCATAACTTCTTCATACTTTCTCGTAAATTTTTCCACCACCTCTTGTTTTGAAGGAAATTCAATTCTACAACTTCATGTCTCACAAGAATGTCCAAAAATGCTTCATTTGAGAGGTATAGCTCAAAACATTACAAGTCATTTTCAAAGTCAACAAAAGTCAACTTTTGATTTGAAGATATATTGATCATGGTAACTCCAATTGATATGAGACCAAAGACATTGTTTAGAGGACTCTAGAGCTTTCCAAAAGTCCAAGAACACTCAAAATGTGGAAAATTGAGCAAGTTACACCATCCATAAGTTGGGCAATTTTGAAAGAATGCACAAAGAGAGATACTCAAAAATCAAATCTTTGCAAATGGGTCTACTTTTTCTTCATCCAAACTTATTCCTCATACAATTAGGAATGTCCAAGCCCAATGCCACGATTTTCTATTTTATTTTCCTATTTAATTTGGAATTTATTCATTTAAATACAAATTAATTTGAAAAATAAAGTATAAAATCAAAATTAATTGAAAGATTGATTTTATTGCTTGCTTGTGATCCAATTAACCCATAAATGCCAGCAATTTCAAATTGAATCAAATATGGAAGATTAGATTGAAATTGATCAAAGTTTGAAAATTTGATTTCATGAAAATCAAATTGATTTTCATTGATTATTGATCAAATCTTTCAAAACAATGCCAAATCCATCCAAAGATATATACTGATGCATCCAATTGCAAGAGGACGAAAATTGCTCCAAAACCCTAACCTAAAAGCCAAAAGTCCGACTGCAAGCAAGCATCCTTGGTTCCAAAGGATTTTAATCGATTTTGAGCATCCCATCGTGTTCTTTAGATCCTTGAGTCATCCTACTCTTTACAATTGCAAAACCATCAAGAATCAAGGAACTCATTCGGTTTGTTCTTCCTTTTCCAAAATCGATTTCTAATTTCATGCATTATTAACATGTTTGTTGTTTGTTTTGTGTTTAGATGGAAGTTTGCAACTTCCGATATTGATTGAAGCCATGGCTTAATCGATATGTTTACCATAGCTAGGTTTCCTTTGCACGAATTGGGAACTCGCTGTATACGAAAAATTGAACACGAGGCTACCACCATTGTGTTTAGAATCCAATTTGAATCGAACCATGGCTCTTAAATTTATTTATATTATGTGTACGATTTTGAAATTGGTAGGGTTATAATACGTGACCGAGGCCGACGCTATGTTTTCAAAAATTCAAAAGTTGAAGATGAAGATTCATGGGAAACGAGGCAATCGGAGGGGACGCTGCGTCAGATCCCACTTACTCGCTTTTCAAACATCGATGAACGTGGCTGGGCTTGGTTAAGACGCCACTATTCCCGGATCCTCTCCCATGTCCTCGAGTTCGACCCTGCGGGCACCCGCTTTTGCTTCTTTTTCTCAACTTTCATATTTTCATTTTTTCAATATTTTAATATTTCATTCAATTTTAATTTCTTTTCATATTTTATTCTGCATTAAAAATTACCAAAATATTTTTTTACATTATTTTCATAAAAATCTTTATTTAATTTAATAAATTTAAAATATAATTTTGCATGCATATTTATTTTATTTTTATTTTAGCATTTAAATCATTATAAATTGCATTTTAATTATTAAATCTTTTCCAAAAATCCCAAAAATTATTTTAATATATTTATCTTATTTCCAGCATGTATTAATTTTTCATATTAAAATTTGCATTTTTCTAACATTTTTTCTTGTTCGATTCATATTGCATTTTCCGATTTCTTCCTTTTTGTACAAAGTTGATCCGATTCGCATTTATTTTCTTTATCATTTTATTATTTTTTTTTCCAATAATGTAATTGCTCATGGTTGTAATAGTTTAATTTAGGTTTTATTTTCCGCATTTAAATTATGTATTCCCCAAAGCCATGTAATAGCGAGGTTTTACTTTCCGCACTTTACATTTCCGCTTACATTCATTTTACTTTCCGCACCCTTATCAATTGCTAGTAATTAGCGTGTATGGCAAGATAATAATTGACATAGCTCACACTAATCTTCAAGATAAAATATCCAAATCAACACACTTCTTCACACACGCACTCCTTAGGTAATTCTCTCGATGCCTTCGATTCAAATGGTCATGTCCTCGAACGAGGTATTCTAGCACCGCTTTCCAAACAAATCATCATAGTCCCTTCGATACAAAGATCAAGACCCACGATGTCGTCGCCCTCATGATCTGACCTCGATTGTCGCCTACGAAAATGATGATAGTCCCTTCGAATGTGCTAGATACTTCCTACAAGTTGCTTTCTATGACCATCCGATGTCCCTTCGAATGTCCCGCTTACATCCAACGAATGGAGCTACCTACTAACTAATGGTATGGCTAGCTATTCTAAAGGAATGAGAAGTACAACAAAACCACCATTTCGAGTGGGTAATAAGTCTTTAGTTGCTTGCTCTATCAAATGCTTTTCACACCACACACTTTTTCAAAGTTCAAACTTTTCAAAACAAAACATTTCCGAACACTTTGTATACACTCCTACATGAGTCATTACAAAGTCAAAGCGAAATGCCTTTTCAAAACATTTTTGTCAAACACATGTAAAGCAATTTTAAAAGTGATCTAGAGCAACTAAGAGCCCGTGAGATAATCTACGGATGGAAAGGGGTGCTAATACCTTCCTTTTCATAACCATTCTCCGAACTCGTAATCTAACGAAGGTCTTTTTCTCGTTACTTTTACCTTCCCTTAATTGGATAAAATAAAAGTCGGTGGCGACTCTTGCTATCCGC
This sequence comes from Vicia sativa, assembly GCA_021764765.1. Classification (NCBI taxonomy): domain Eukaryota; kingdom Viridiplantae; phylum Streptophyta; class Magnoliopsida; order Fabales; family Fabaceae; genus Vicia; species Vicia sativa. Next base: position 209,386,663 of record CM038792.1, on the reverse strand, counting down.
ACATTT